>CATIWJ010031698.1:0-17487 GCA_949640765.1 Croton laevigatus | reverse complement strand
AGATTCAGAAAAAGCCCATAGAAAAAATATATGTGAAATTAGGCATCAGTACCCAGACAGAAGAATATAACCTTTGCCCAGCCTTCTGAAACCATTATAGTTCCAACATTTTTGTCATCAATGAACACACTTCCAAATTCCCGGCCTATGGTCGGTACAGTGTAGTCAATCTTGAACTTGACATCCTGTTAAAAATAAATAAATTATGACACAAGAACTCCACCTTCTTAACCCAATATAAATGGAATCTCAAAACAGAAACAAGAATGAATAAGTTTGGAAATTATCACCTTTCCTATGCAGAGCTTCCTCAAAAACTCTCTGCTCTCCCAGGCAAAGGGTTCATCAAGACCGTTTTTTCGAGCCTAGCATAATCACAAAGAATTCCAAAGTCAGCCATGACAAGATCATTTAGCAGTTATAATACCAACCATAAAATAAAACAGAAGTCCTCCAAACATCAAACAAGATAGTCATTTGGCAATCCACTCAAGGAAGTTTTCAAAAGACAAGCAATTCACAGCATAATACGCAAAATAACATAACGGCATTGAGTATTTACCAGTCTTGGAGCACTAAGATAAGACAAACCAATGGTCCTCTCCGGAGGAGGGCCTGACCTACTGCTAGACTTGGCCGTTAATACCAAAGTGTCCCCTGATGGAACAGCTTTCACTTTTGCACTGTACCATCCCGTTGAACCTTTTGATGTCGCCATCTCAACAACTAAGATCTACAGACACAACAAACCAATTCAAGTAAATGAATAAAATAATTTGAGATAGAAAGACTCTGTTTGCATAGTCTGCAAATATTACGTTAATCTTGATTTGACCCAAAACACTTGAATGCAATTTATCATATACAAAATCAATTATCCATCGCAATCAAACAACAGAGCAATGCATAGAACATGCAAAAGTTTCAAAATTCAAACCGACAGCTAAACAAAAACATCAGATCCGAAGCATCGAATTCAGCAAAAATCGAAAACCAAGCCATTAAACACATGATCACAAGTTTATACAACTCGATCTATTGCATCCAACTTTTCATCATACAAATGATAAATAAATTATCTTTCCAACAATTGGATCAAAGAAGCAACAAAATTTTCAATTCATACAGAAACAGCTGAGCTCAGAGACAGATCTACTACGGAAATGGCGATTACCTGGATCTCTCAATAATCTTATTGATAGAGAGAAACAGAGAAAACAAAATTCTGCAAAAAAAGTCGAACACAGAGATGGTTGCAGCTAAGTGAGACGGCGGATCGAGGAAGAGAGAGACAGAGATAGATTCTAAACACGAGCAGAAAAATGAGAGATATAAATGGAAGGAAGAGGGAGATGACAATGAATATACCCTTGCTTTTTGTGTAAAATTACAGGAGAACCAAAGAGATTGTGATATATCCAAACTGGCTTCCTTTTATTTTTGTTCGGAACAAAATCAGCAGAAAGTTTTTAAAATATCCATTTTCGGATTCATAGATTGAAGTCTATTCTTATCTCTCTAGTCCTTTTGCTTCACCGCAATTAGGAAACAGCATTAATTTTTCATTAACTTTAAATTTGAGATTATTACTATTTTTACAAAGTTTACGGTGATAGCTTTTATGCCAACGTCCGCATATACGGACCTTTTTTTTAAAATATTTTTTGAAAAAATAAAAAAAATTAGAATGCAATTGCCACACCCTAAAGTTTATAAAGTTTATACAGGAACATGTGTGCAATTTATTCTTATAAATATCTAATGGTTCAAATGGCGTATTCCTACAATAATTTATCCATTTTTAAATCAGATTTAATTTTAGTTTTTTTTCTTTATGAAACTTTAATGCATTTTAATTTTGGAGGATCTTAGGTGGGCGGGGGCATATTTAATGTAGACTATTCAGGGAGTTGTCCTAATTTTTGAAATTGTATTTCGGGCAAAAATAAAATGTTGCCACTATTTTTTAAACAACTACTTAAATTAATATTTTAGCAGCACACCGTGTTCTTGTTTGGGAAACTTAATAAATGTTATTAGAAAATTAAATTGTCAATAAAAACAAAACAAATTAGCTAAGAATGGTTAACATCTTCAATCTCATTTTGTGGGCTCATCTTTAAAAAAGTATACCACATATACTAAAATGAGATTGATGAAAAATTGACATTTTGTCATCTAATAATGAATCTTAATTTAAATCTCATTTAGTAGTCTCCTAATATAAGTTTAATTGTTTAAAAAAAATTATAAATTTGATCATATAAAAATTATAAAATAATTGTTATTACATATGACAATAATATATTGAATCTCATCTTTTTTTTTTGAATCTTATCTAGTTGAGCACAATATCATTTTGATGCTTAATATAATGGGTCTTAATTTCATTTGCATTATGGATCCCAATAGATGAGATTGAACATTATGGATGCTCTAAATAGCATATTTGGACTCTAAATTTAAAAAGAAGGAATATGATAAAATTTTCCAGCAAAAGTATTATCTTAAATAAAAATATTACATCAAATTTTCCAATTGACAAAAATAGTATACACGGTCTTTCCTTGATAAAGATAAGCCAATTTTACACCTTTTTTTTTTGTCAAAAATAGCCCATCCTACAAAACATATATGAAAATATGTACAAAACAAGTAAAAAAAAAGGTACAAAAGGCACAAAGTATGTACAAAAAAAAAAGTTACCTATTGAGAATGAGCTATTTTTAAGAGGCAAGCATAATAAATCGCAAACCACAACCGAATCAAAATTGAATTAAAAATCGGTTAACCGAGTGGTTCAATTTAATTTGCGGTGCTGAAAGTCTAGAAACCAATTTGTTTAGTTCGGCATTCGGTTCTAAGTGTCTAAGAACCAAACCGAACCGAAAATCGAACTTATATATATATATATATATATATACATTTTTTTCTCCCTAAAATCCTCTACCTAGTTGCCTCTTCTCTTTATCTTTTTTCCTTTCTTTTTTTCTTCATTAAAAGTATAGATTTCGATGGCCATTTTAGGCTAGACGAAAGTTTTATATAGAGAGTCTAAGAGTGTGAAAAACCAAAAACTCCTCATCAAATAAGATTCATTAGGCTCCTATTAATGCTGTAATTTAGTTATATTTTGTTTGCTAATTTCCTCATTTTAAATATTTATATTCTGTGAATTAATGGAATTGAGGTTTTTTTTTATAGAATTAATTCTGAATTTTTTAACCTAAAATGGGCAAAGAAAGGCAACAACGCGGATTTAAAGAAAACAGGGGTTTGATAGCCGGGAAAATACGTAATATGGGCCCGTATGAGGAAAACGTGGTGTCAAAGTCTACTTATGCGGAATTTCGTTTTAAATTAGTTTCTTTCCTTATCTAAGGAGAATCGAGATTCTAATTTTAATGTGGGATTTTTAATTAAAGGAAATTAGGTTTTCTAGGGGAATATAAATATAGAATAGATGAGAGGGGCTGTGGACGTCTTTACACTTCATTTCACAGCAAAACTTTTCTTTAGAACTAAGACTTTCTTCTATGGCCTTTAGTGGTTAAAACTTTAATTTTAGGTTGAAGGAAATTAATTGTAATTGATTGTAAGTGTGAAACTTAATGATTTATTTGATTTCTTTTATTTGAATGATATTAATTATTCTTCTAAATTTATTTTTATGATTGAGTTTGAATAATTGCTAGGGTGTACAAGCAGTTGTTGCTTAAATTTGATGTAATACTTGATTCAAGTAATTGACGTTCAAATGCTTGTTTCAATGAGAAGCACATAAAATCGCAATTCACTACGTTAGGGATCGGTGATGTTATGAATAATTTTTACCTATATTAAATGCATGTCGTTCATGTATTGTCTTGTTCATTGGTTCTCTTGATTCTTAATGCTATTAATTAATTAAATCTATGATCGTATCTAGGTTGTTAATTAATAAAAACAATTAGAGTACATGTTTTTAGTTATTTAATCTTAAGAGAGTGCTGGTTTTAAAACTAACAATGAATATCATTTCTTGAAGAATTATATTTTGTGTCTACGATCACTTCTCGTCAATTGCATTGGTGACCGACAACCAAGATTTATTTTTATTAGTTCGTCTCTCATTTAATTTTAATGTTATTGCTGGAATTTATTCTGTAAAATTAGGTTCTTTTATTATTTGTAAAATCCCCCTTTTTACATCTTGCTTTCTGTTTTAACGAATATTGTTGCTAATAATTCTTACAAATTCTCTGTGGGATCGACTCTTGCTCACCCTTACTATATTAGTATAGTTGGACAGCTTGAATTTAATTTGGGTGCAGACGATAGCACTATCAAATTTTAGCGCCGTTGCCAGGGAATTTCAACGGTTAGTACACAATATTCATTTTTACATTGTACATATTCGGATTTATTTTATTTTTTTTATTTTATTCTATTTGTTTGTAAATATGCTATTTTGCTTGTTTTAGATTGATCGCAGTTAATCATGAGTTTTCCGATGTTTCATCGGATAATTTTTTATAGTTTTAATCAACAACTTAATAAACCTTTTTATGCTGTTTGGGATAGATTTAATATACTTGTGAGCAAATTTTCTTGTCATAGTTATTCGAATATGGCATTAATCCTTCGCTTCATTAGGGGATTAAATAAGCCAACTAGGAACTGAGTGTCTAATGCAATTTTTTCCATTGGTAGTGCATTATTGTATAAAAATCATGAGGAAATAATATATTTATTTGATGACATGACTAATTTTAATTAGAATGCATGTATGATTAGTCACCACTCCCCCTTCGTAGCCATGTCAAATGTCTCATGAGTCCACCATAGATGAAATTTTAAATGCCTATATTCAAAACTGTGAGAAATTTCGTAACAGGATAGTGCATCACATTTATTGGAGGCATCTTTCAAAAAGGTGGAAATGCAAATTGAGCAAAATGAGCATGTAACACCCGCAGATTTAGGTATCAGTGTCTTAAAATTTAAGTTGTAAATTTTAAATAATAATAACAATTATTGAAATAATAACCACAATATTAATAATGATAACACAATATATATATATATATATATATATATATAAGAAGTTAAAATTAATGAATTATTGAGTTTTGATTAGTGGTGACAAGTCACCAAGCCAATTGGAAGGGCATAGAAAAAAAAATGTATAAAAACTTCTCTCTTCTCTCCCATAGCAGCCAGCTCACATAGCAAAGAAGAGCTAGGGATTTTTGTGGTTCTCAAGCCAAACAACTTAGGGAAAAGTTGATTCTTAAGGTAAACAACACACCACTACCTGTAATTTCTTTAATTGATAATTTATTAATGAGATTTAATAGATACCTAATTCTGAAATTCTAGAGTTCAAGTGATTAAATTGGGAATAATATTAATATAATGATTAATTGATTAGATAAGATCCATATGTCCATAAACAAGTTGAGAGAAAGCTGAAATCATAATCTGGCATATTTCTAGGGTTGAATTCAAGTGAAGTTTTGATCATGATAGGGTCGGAATTTAGGAAAGCTATAAAAGAGACTAGAATCATCCCATTTGGACTCGTAGAATGAAAGTTATGGCCAGAATACTGGCCGGCGTGCAGGCTGTTAGAATCAGATAAGCTAACAGAATAGGCCAAACTTTAACAAATTATTTGATCATGATAGAAACAGAATTTAAGTAAGTGCAAAACATGAAAGTGGTAGTTTTGTATGTCTAGTTTATAGCTGTAAAATAGTGTTGGTAGAAACTAAATACATAGGAAGATATACTTGAAAAATCGAAGGATGTGCAAGTTTGAAATTGAGTTTGGGCAGAACTGGAATTGTGAACTTTGGCTAATAAATTGTAGGAATTAAATTATTTACCCAATTTTAAATACTTAGGGACCTAAATTAAATTACCCAAGCTAATTACAAATACTTAAATATTATTTTTAGGACCCGTAAATACAGAGGAGTGCGGGAATTGAAGGAGCACTCGCGTAGGACTATTTTGCGGATGAATTTTCAGGTTTGGTATCTTTATGTATACAAACTGAATTTTTAAATTTAAATGTTTTATCCATGATTTTCATGATTATAGTTGAATTTTCAAATGGTTGATTTTATTGGAAATTCGAACATGTGCTTGAGTCAAATTAAAATATTTACTGAATTTCTAATACCGACGCGGTAATCGCAGGCATGATGTTACTGGCGCGGTAAAGGCATTGATTTATTTAAATGAGATTTTAATGTTTGTTTATCAAAGTTTATTATTCCCAGAGTGTGGAAAATTAAATTACTGATAAATGTGATTATTTACAGATGGAAATGGGAATTGAATGAGAAATGAATAATGAGTTCTGGAATTGTTTTATGCTCTGCTCGGTCTAAGGAACTCTAGAGATAAGGATATGTAATGACATATGGTTGAGAAAATTCTGCGCAGTGTATGAAAATGATGAAATGGGCATAATGATCTATGGCCCCCCATGAGATGAAATTGACAAAACAGCATAGTTATGGTTACGACTACGATCTATGACCGATGGAAACCCTCAGTCTTATTTTGGTAGTCCTATCAAACCAGTAGAGCAAATGAATAACTAAAATGTTTAATAAATGTTGATTTCAATCGAATTTATGATTTAATGGAATTATTTTTCCTGTTTTTAAATATTTATAATATGCTTATACGAAATGAGTTCGTTAATGGCTTATAAGAATCCTTGCTTATTTATGTACGTAAAATTATATATGTGTACCCACTGAGCATGGAGTTACTAAGCGAGTTATTTTTATAACTCGTAGGTCCATAGAGAGAAGTTCGTGGAATCCAACATTTACAGGAACAGTTTCCCAGTATCGCAATTTGGTAAATATATACTATGGTTCGAAAGCCTTAGATTACTTTCTTTTGGTTGATATATAATTATTTGAGCTAGTAGGTGAATCCAATATATTTTACAGGTCTAAAATTTGGATGACGAGATGAAAGTATATAAACATTAGCACGCTGGGTGTTAAAAAAAATGAACCTTGTATTATTTTATTGTGAATTAGTGGCAGATAGCGGCGTGGTGACGCCTCAGTTTGTCTTATTCGTAAGACGGATTTGGCATGTTACAATTGATTTAGGGTGTTACAGAGCATTTTTTTAACCAACATGAGCAAGAAAATTCTGTTACAGGTCTTAGGAGCTGTAATATTATGACTAACAATGTTGGTGAGAAATTTAGTGCTGCAGGGGTATTCTTGAAGATGATGAGGAAGAAAGTGAGGTTGAAGAAGATGTAGACGAACTTAAAGTAGAGGTGTTGATTAAAGAACCGATTTGTAAAGAATAACATGAACAACTGCTAGAACAAAACACTGATGATCCTACCATTCTAAATTCAACATATGCGGATCCCTTTTTGCAGTTGATACCACTATCCTCATACCCTCTTTTGAAAGAGCTTAATTTTAATTTTTCCCAAGCTGATTATTTTGAATTTAACGTTGTTGATTTTATGTGTAGTAAATTTCCAAATCAAGTTAATCTTAAGGGCAAGCTTAATCAAGATCTCGTAGTTATATCTTATGATACTTTATATGGGAAGACGCCGTATTTTAATGGAATTTTGCATTGTTTTTTTTTAATTTTTGTTACTTATTCCTCTTGCGATTTAATCTTTCACTGCCATCTTTCCCTTTTATTGAAATACCTAAATCCTTCTTTTACGGGTAAAAAACCTTCAACTATTGACAGAATCCACAGATCCCTACCTCTATTTCACCAGACACCACTGGTGCTTTTTAAAATTGTGAATGACCATTTACCTGCCAATCGCCTGCAGCGACCCACAATTCCTGATGAAATCACAATTCCATAAACCGACGATTTGGTATCTTTTCTCTGAACTTTCAATTAGAATTTATTCCAAAGTTTGGCTTGCAAATTAGTTTCTTGGCTTTTACAATATTGGAAATGAAAGTTTCATATCATAATCTCTTGTTCTTACCATTTGTCATTTGTTTTATTTTCTCATTTTAATAGGAATTATGTGAACTTCAATGTGCTTCATTTCCATTTCACCAATTCAATGGTTTCCTTTGGTTATTATTTGGACTTACTGTGATATGGGATTTAAATTCATTAATACCTCATATTTCTTCTTTCAATTAGAGAAGATAGCAAGTTAGTTTAGAAAAAGAATACAGTTTGAAATTATAAGAGCCATAATTGTTGCTAGTAGTGGTTCCTTTTATTTCTGGTTGTTTAGAAGTTACATCAGCAAAAAAGTCACCAGGTCACTTGTTATATTTTGGTTGTTTGTTGATTAAGAAATTCAAAACAATGTGATGAGATATTTTTGTCCTGAATTGATTTTGCATTTTGTTTAATTGTAATTCTCATCTCATATCAGTTTTGGAATGTTGAGTTTAAAACACAATAGGCATGATATACTACTGGTATTAATTATTGTAAGATTCTGCTTCTTGGTTTGGTTGTAGTTTTGTTTTTAAAGTTGAAGGGGAATATTGTTTGTAATGAATCGCACTACAACCACCTCAACTTACTTATCAGATCCATCTGTACCGCCATTCAATCCACCTTTATTCCTTTCTGTTTTGAAGCCACGAGGCTGTCGTTCTGTCGACTGAAAACCCAGTCACTGTCACATCTCCACCACCATTTCTGTTAGGTTTTAACTATGAGCATCACCATTTGGATCAAAAACCTTCTTCCTTGCCCAATCGTAACTTTGCGATTGACGACTCAACTGCTCTTTCTTCCCGATCATCCTCACTAGTCACCATCATTCACCTTCACATTCACACAGCTTCTTGTTTTTATCTGACCAGCTGTTGATTACATCCCAGAAAAGCTCTACCTCTATTTTGCCAATCCATACCAGCAGCTTTTGATTCTATAGGTCAGAAAATTCCAAATCCAACAAGCTAATGGTGCAAGATTCTTTTTGTTCTTTAATTTTCTAAATTCAAACACTGCACCAGATTATTTTGAACTTCTTAAATTACTTACTTGCAAGTATTTTTGGGTAGTATTTGTATTATTTATTGCATCAAACAAATAGGTTTCTCTGCTTTTGATAATGGTTGTGCTTAAATTGCTAAATTTGAATTTTTTTATCCCATTAAGAAAAGGTTTAATGTCATCATCTTTTTAAGGTTATGCTAGTAGTTGAATGGTCATGATGCCAGTTTTATATTTTTGTTCTTTAGTTTCATTCTTGTGTTGCAAATGGGCAAAAGGAAAGGGGAAAAAAAGAGGTTTTGTAAAGGGAAAAAAGAAATAGCTTAGTCTATGTAATGGAGAGCAATTTAAAGCAGAATTGTACAACTAGAAGGACGCAAGTAAGTTGACAGTTGGATTTTTGACAAAACAGGGCAGTATCTTTACCTACTCTAACTCTTTCAATTTTTCATGTTTTAGACTCTTCTTCTTTATTTGATTGATTAGTATCACATTGGAGACAATATGAAGACTAAGTGTGGGGGGAATTATGGAGTCTAATTATTGAAAGTACTTTTGCTAAGTTGTGATGCTATGTTGCTAAAATTTTGTGATTATATTGATATAATGCTTTTGCTATGTTGAATTTTTAGTGTTTTGCTCTTTATTGGTCAATTTACATTTGTGAATATAGAATGTGCTGAAATTTTAAGATTTTAATTATGCTTTGTGCTTATTTGTTGAGTAAAAATTGACCTTTATAACAAATGCTTCTTAAGTTTGAAAGTTTAGGCACTTATTCCATGAATATTTTGAGTAAAATTTTTTAATGTTTGATGTTTTGAGCTGAATTTTGGGATTATTCATGGGGTTATGTGTGTCTTTTTAAACATGACTTAAACTCTTAAGATGTCTGTAGAGAAGAACTTTGTCTTTGTTACTTACTCTAACCGTTGCGAGAATTTTGAATGACGAGACTATTGTGAGCGAGAACTTTAGCTTGAGATTAATCATCATTGCACTCATGAACTTTGATTGAGATTGTTTACGCTTTGAATTCTCAAATTTATTTTTCAAAACTTAGTTTCTTTTTGTATGTGTTTTTTAGAGCAATTTCCAAAGCAAAAATTTAGGATAGTTTCTATGAATGCTAGAACTTTCTTTTACGTTCCATTGAGGCGAAATCCTAGGCAAGTCTCGACTTTGGATATGATTTAGGCGTTCTTTTGGCCGATTCATTAATCCCTTCATGTTTTTCCTACCTTTATATTACCATTCTTTTCACCCATTCTAGTTTATGAAGTATGCTAAATGCGTACTCTAAAATTCTTTTCTTATCCCACAATATAACCATATAGCCCAAAAAGCCTTTGCCTACCACCTTTTTTGCGAGAAAATAGTCTTTTCAATTATTTGTTGAGTACATGCATATATTAATAGTTAAGATTGACGCAATTGCATTTTGTTTAAGTTTTGATTTAGTTTTTAGTTTTTAGAATTAGAGATTTTGCAACCCATGCATGTTAGATGTAAATTTTTCTTGGGTTTAATTTTTGTTGTAAATAGATTTTAGGGTATTCATTATTCTTCAAAAAAAAAGGAAAAAAAATCAGCAAAAGAAAAAAAAAAGACAAAGGAAAGAAAAAAAAAGTGAAAAAGAAAAAAAAAGGAAAAAGTTATATATTGTAATAGAGTTTTTGGGTATAGGTCTTGTTGTTGTTCTTGTATTAGTATAGAATTTTAGTTTTGATTCACAATTATCGTTATTTGAGCATTTAAGGTAAATACATTGTGCATTGCTCCTTTGAGGTTACAATGGAAAGACTTATTTTCTTGTTATTCTTTATCCTTCTATGATCCTTCTTTTGCAACCTTTACCCTGGCCTAACCCGAATAAAAGACCTTTTGATCCTTGATTGAGACTTGTCCTACATTAGTGGAGAGGGAATTTGAAAGAAAGCATATGGACATTCACCATTTTTATTTTATTGAAGCTATGAAATGTGTCTTTATGTTTTGTTAATTGTTCGATAAAATACTTGTTGATTCAAACTTCGAACTAGTGCTCATTTTTAGAATTCTTAATGTAACATTTTTCAATCAAGTTTACGATGATGGGATGATATTGATGGTTGGGTTTTCAATTGTAATGTTGAGTTGGTTAAGGAATTTACATGTGTTGGATTGAGTTTTAAAATTAAGTTTGTGGTCATCTAAATAGATTTGATTTTGAGTTTTGAGTCGTGCTTGAGGACAAGCATGGGATAAGCGTGGAGGAATTTGTTAATGCCATAATTTACTTATATTTTGTTTGCTAATTTCCTCATTTTAAATATTTATATTATGTAAATTAATGGAATTGAGGTTTTTGTTTTATTAATTCTGAATTTTTGAAGCTAAAATGGGCAAAGCAAGACAACAACGCAGATATAAAGAAAACAGGGGTTCGATATCTGGGAAAATACATAATATGGGCCCATTTGAGAAAAACGTGGTGTCACAGTCTACTTATGCGGAATTTTGTTTTAAATTAGTTTTTTTCCTTATCTAAGGAGAATTGGGATTCGAATTTTAATGTGGGCCTGATATGTGAGATTTTTAATTAAAGAAAATTAGGTTTTCTAGGGGAATATAAATATAAAATAGAGGAGAGGGGCTGTGGACGTCTTTACACGGTAAAACTTTTCTTTAGAATTAAGACTTTCTTCTATGGCCTTTAGTGGCTAAAACTTTAATCTTGGGTTGAAGGAAACCAATTGCAATTGATTGTAAGTGTGATACTTAATGATTGGGTTGAAGGAAACCAATTGCAATTGATTGTAAGTGTGATACTTAATGATTTATTTAATTTCTTCTCTTTGAATGATATTAATTATTCTTCTGGATTTATTTTTACGATTGAGTTTGAATAATTGCTAGGGTGTACAACTAGTTGTTGCTTAAATTTGATCTAATGCTTGATTCAAATAATTGACGTTCAAATGCTTGTTTCAATAAGAAGCGCATAAAATCGCGATTCATTATATTAGAGATCAGTGATTTTATGAAGAATTTTTATCTAGATTAAATGCATGTCGTTCATGTATTGTCTTGTTTATTGGTTCTCTTGATTCTTAATGCTATAAATTAATTAAATCTATGATCGTATCTAGGTTATTAATTAATAAGAACAATTAGAATACATGTTTTTAGCTATTTAATCTCAAGAGATGGCTGGTTTTAAAACTAACAAGGAATATCATTTTTTGAAAAATTATATTTTGTGTCTATGATCACTTATCGTCAATTGCATTGGTGACCGACAACTAAGGTTCATTTTTATTGATTCATCTCTCATTTAATTTTAATGTTATTGCTGGAATTTATTCTGTAAAATTAGGTTTTTTTATTATTTATAAAACCCATTTTTTTACATTTTGCTTTCCGTTTTAACGAATATTGTTACTAATAATTGTTACAAATTTCCTGTGAGATCAATTCTTGCTCACCCTTGTTATATTAGTATAGTTGGACAGCTTGAATTTAATTTGGGTACAAACGACAGTACTGCCAGCTCCAATAGCGTTCTCCTGAATTTCTGGGATCCAATAGCCCAGCCTAACGAGGTGGCTAAGATTAGGTCAGTGGATCAAGACCGGTAAGGAGAGCACTCGTTCTATTAAGGTAAATGTAACCCTCTAGGCTAAGCATGGGTGACCTTATCCTATATTTGGGTGTGTGATGCTCTCCCCTCAGGCCAAGCATGAGGCAACCACACCCTTTGAGGGGTCTAAAAATATGGAGGATGCTTACATTCATCTTTTCGTTGTTCTTTTTTTTTTCTTCTTTCAGTTCATCTTCTTCTCCTTCTTCGTTCTTCTTCTGTCAGTTCTTCTTCTTCTCCTTCTATATTGTTGTTATTCTTCTTCTTTCAATTCTTCTTCTTCTCCTTTTAAGTCCCACAAAACCATAGAATCAATCTCAGCCGCTTACTAGCAATCTGCTCCACTATTACCAACTAGATGATGAGAAATCAATAACAAAATAGTGAAAAACATACCTGGGAAGATCACAACTGTTAGGCTTCCACTGCCATTTTAGATAATCAAAATCTCTTCTTCCATTCATTTGGCAATCAAAGGCTTCATCCACATAAGGACATTGACCCGGTTTATAAATTGGTTATTCCTGATATTTCACCCAACTTCCCATGTACAAATCACAGTTCTTACCTTTTGAATTACATCATTGTCATCAGAAGCAAAACCAGAATCCGAATCCAAAACCGAGCCTTTCTTTTCTTTATTAGACTTCACCGTTAAGTTTTTATCATTGTTGTTATTCGAAGTAGAATAAAAAATCGAAAGCTCTTCATGGGACTACAAAGTTAAGTTTTTACAATTTTTATCCGAAAGAGAATCAGCCGGCTCGATCTTTACATTGTTAATGTCAGGGTCATCGTGAGCGGTTGGACCGATGAGCTGAGAATGAGAAATAGGGATTTCATTATCTTCTAGTACAAAAATCGGCAATATGGTTTCTTTGGCAGTGAGTGGTCCATCAGTAGAATTGGGTAGGGAAAGGTGAAGATTGATTTGTGGGAAGAAATCCCTATAAATGGAAAGAGGTGGCTCGAGAGCGCGTTTACTGAAAAGGAAAATGGTTATGAGGAACAAGCCAATGAAGAGTAGAGTAGTTAGTGTGTAACGATTCTTCGAGGAGGAAATAGCCATCCGGTGGATGGGTTGTTGCTTTTGGTCTTTTATTCTGTTCTGGTAATGTTATAACTACTATTACACCATACGACCACCAACGCACATAAATGTTTTTTTTTTCTTACAAGGTTAAGATTTTCTATTTTTTTTTGTTACTTTTGGTCTTTTATTCTGTTCTGGTAATGTTATTACTACTATTACACTACACGACCACCAACGCACATAAATGTTTATTTTTTCTTACAAGGTTAAGATTTTCATTTTTTTTTAGTATGACAGTTGTGATTGAAACTTTTGGTTTTATAATCTAACCGAGGGGAATTGAACAGAATATTAATGTTTGGTTGATGTTCAGTTTTCAATCCCTTCGGTTCGGTTAATTGAACCGAAATTGCTCACCCATAATTTTTCACTAGAAACTATGAAAATGTTATTATTAACTAAATAAAAGACAAACAAATTATTTTTGTCACTAAAACTAAAGACGGACCTATTTTCGTCTAATAAACTTTAAAATGGGATATTTTATGGTTTTCCAAAAAAAAATTCAAAAGCGCACCACTTCATACAATCAATCATTTAATGAAGCATTAAACCGACAGTTGGAAATCAAACTCCAAGAAAAACACATCCAAAATTGTAAAACAAAAAACACTAGAATTCTAAAACACCACAATATAAATTGAAACAGCAGAAATCGAAGAACACCAAAAATAAAAGATATCAGAAATGAAACACATGAAACAAATAAATATCACAAATCAAAGACCATAAATGGATTTACCATTAGAAATGGAAAAAAAAATGAAAAAAAAAAATGAATAATTTGAAGTCAAAATTTTAAGTCAAAATTTTAGTTAAAGTCATATATCAAAATAACCTGTGAAAAATATATTCATATTTATCAATAACTATACATATAAGTCTATACATATGAGTAAATACAATTATTATTAGTATACGATATGTAAATTAATTTAGAATTTAACTTTTTTTTTTTCAAGTTTAAAATTTAACTTTCAGAAATTAGATATTATGAAAGTAAATTCAATTATGTATGACAAAGTGGACTGGAGTTACTTGAAAATGGCCATCAAAGTGCTTAGTTTCCATGGAGAAGTAGGTGTAGGTTATCATGTATTGTATTACATCGGTTCAGTATAGAGTTTCTGACAATGGGCATGAATTTGATCCTATTACTCTTGTGTGTGAGTTGAGGACAGTGGCGGATTCAGAAATTTCAAATTGGGTAGACACAATTATAAGGGATATAAAATATGAAAAAAAAATCAAACAATTAAAACTAACAACAAATTAATAAAAAATAATGATATAGAGATATTGTATAAAATTTAAAGTTTATAACATATAATAATTCAAAATTTTTAAAAAAATTATCTAACATAAACTACAATTGTTCTTGCCTAATCCTCATGCTTTGAAAGCAATTCAAGATATCATCATCACTTATTTTCGTCACTTTACCAATATAAAATTTTCTCTCTCTCCAACCGAAAACCCTTTCGGTATATATGTATATATCACGCCAAAAACCAAATAACTTTTGATATTTGACTTTTCAACATCTTGCACCTAATGAGAATGCCATAAATCATGAGTAGACACTTGTTTACCATTATTATTTTAAACTCAGTTTAATAAAAATATTTTTTTTTATTTTTAATGGGTAGACAAAACTTAGCCTAGTAAAAATATATATATATTTTTTTACTACATTGAATTCGCCCCTGGTCGAGGCAAGGATGTCCTCTCTCTCCTTATCTATTTATATTGTATGTTGATATTTTATTTGACATAATTGGCGAATATATTAAGAAGGTATAAACTAATGGTCTATTTTTTTTTTATCTTTAGTTACCTCCAAAATTTGAACTCAGAACATTTTATAATAGACTAATAGTCTATTATAAATAGTATAACCTAAACCATATATGGTACCTTTTTTCTCAAAAGTGTCATCAAAAAAAAAAAAAAAAGGCATTTTACTAATTATAGGGAGGAAAAAAAAGGCAAAATAATCTACCAATCTTCAACTTCAACCCCTATATAATAGAATCAGAATTTCCTATTACCAACGCAAGAAAAAGCTGTTGCTTCATTAGGCCATATCTGCATTTAATGGTATTTGTTTTTAACCATAATTAACAAAGCCCTAAAATGCTTTATGGTTTCAATTTGGTTTTAGAAAAATAGTACAATCAGGCACAGATTAAGTAAAATCTGACGTGTAATTTGTAAATATCGCCAATTACAGTTCGACTTTTGAGCCTCGCAGGTGGAAACAGTACAACCAAAACATACGAAAAGAAATTTTATATTTTAAGAGAGGAGTTGAAAATGGATAAAAACAAAACAAAGGAAGAAGAGATGAAGCCAATGACTTTTTTTGTGTACCTTCTTCCTAGAATCTTTACCCTTTTTCGCTTTTTTACCTGAAAATAACAAAACAGGAGGGTGAGTTGCGTAAAGCAGAAGAATAGGCAGCAGTTTTGGTCTTTGGAAATACCCGCACGTTTCTGCTTTATATTTAATAGAAACAGAAAATTTAAAAAAAAAAAGCGCTTATTTTACTATTATACTTTGAACACTTTTTTTTTTTTAATATGTGAAACAAATTAATTATCTACTAAAATTTATTTATATAAGAATTTTACATGGTATATTTATAAAAATCTCCCTGAATTTTTGTATATTCTATATTTTTCTCCATGTTTATTTTTTTCGAACAAAAATCTCATTGCATTTCAAATTAGTTAGACATTTATACTATTCTGTCTCTTTTTCCGTTAAAATAACGGTAGAATGATCAAAATGTAATTTTGTAGGCCTTTTGAAAAAAACTCAAGAATTAAAGAATTGTTTTGTATTTTTAGTCTTCTTCAACCTTTGAATTCTGGTCACCGGTCAACAGAGCATTTCGGTTACGCCATTCGCCAGAATTTTGCAAACAATGCCAAAAATCAACACAACATACATTCTCAGAATCGTCTCGATGCAAGAGTTTCAAATATGCAATTATATCTATCTGAATCCTAGCTGTTTGGCCGGAAAATCATAAAATCCGAACGGACGGTCACCGAAAAACTCAACTTTCAAAACCAGTGACCAAATCATTAAAATTTTACATCAAAATAAAGATTACAATGAGAGGATTCAGAATATACCCTTAAAATGGATGGAAAATGGCCGGAAGATGTCAGAAAAAGCATCTAAAATTTTTTGCAATCCGAACGAGTTAGCAACCTAACCCGTCAGTATCTCCTATTCTGGCCATAGATCGGAGGCAACCTTACCACCATTTGACAGATGGTGATAAGGGGAATTGACCGGTACTGCTAGCTTTGATGTCTGACCATCAGAAACGCCGAAAAATATATCGAAAGCCATCGGTGAACAGTAGCATTAATAGTGTCGCCGTTCTTCCCGCTGCGCGTATGCTGAGCTCCCTTGGAGTCTAGTCGTTGTGCCAACATCTCCAGACTCGTTGTGGATATGGCTTTCGATTGTTGGGGCGAGTCTGCTAGGTTGATCGCCGGTGGTGGTGCTAACAGCAACGGCAATTCATCTTCTCTCTCTTCCTCCCTCTGATTCTATTTTCCTGAGGTTGAAGAAGACCAAAATTTTGTTTTGGTCCTTTAATTCTTGAGTTTTTTCAAAAGGGTTTGTAAAATTTTATTTTAGTCCTTTTACTGTTATTTTAATAGAAAAAATAAATAGAAGGGTATAACTATCTAACGGATTTGAAATGTACGGAGATTTTTGTCCAAAAAATAAACAGGGAGAAAAATATAAAATATGCAAAAATCCAAATTTTTGTAAATATCCA
>CATIWJ010031697.1:0-12305 GCA_949640765.1 Croton laevigatus | reverse complement strand
ATAAATTAATTAAAATACAAGTATGATGGACTATGGATGTTCCCCTCAGAACAACACTATGAATGATTTCCCTTTTTTTTTCAAAAAAAAAAAAAAAAAAAGAACACTATGGATGATGAATGCATGTAGAAATATAGATTTAAAAACTCGTTTAGAAATATTAAAAAAATAATTAATTTTTTTTTATTCATTCAAAATCTCTTACAAAATACGTTGCCACTTGACTTGCTATGCCGTATACAGAAAACTTTGTCAAGGTCCAAACCCCTTTTTTTATTTAAATACTAATAGTTTGAAATATAATCAAACTACGTTCGGAAATATAACGTTAATTGGAAAAAAGGTGGATGCACTAATTGCAATGTCTGTTAAGTTTAACTAACTAATACTTTTGCTCATCCAACAAAACCGCTGCTTTATCATTTTATTTGTTTTGGTCAATTCTTCTCCAATTTCTTTTGTTGTCTCTCTCTATCCATTAATTTTAAAGGATTAGTTTTTTTTTTTTTTTTCCAAATATTAGTTTAAAAACTATCGCACTTTCATTTTTCAAAGGAAATGTCGCAACTTTCAATAAGATTTAACTTCAATTCAGTGTTATAAGGTGGGGACAATTTTAAAGTAGTTTTTAGTATTTTTTTCTAAAATAGTTTTAATGTTTTAAAATGTAAAATGCTAAAAGTTTTTTTTTTTCTTAAATGTTTGGTAAAGTAATTTTTAAACAGATAATTTTTTCATTAAAGTCCAACTCTGAAATTTTTAGCTTTTTATAAACCGTTATTAAATATCCAATAACTATTCAAACAGTTAAACGATACTCAAACAATTAGTTTTGCCAAACACAATCTAATAATACTATGAGATATTTGATTTGCTAACAAATGACTTTCTATAATAATAGTCAATTTTTTATTTCTAAATTTCCACAAACAAACCAAAATCCAAATAAATGAAAAATCAAAGTAAAAAAATTGAAGATTTTAAGAAAAACTAGAAAATAAGCTCGTAAAAAATTCAAAATTTACATACAAAATTAAATTTAATTTAGAAATAATTTATTAGCAATTTTTATTAAACACATCTAAAAATAGATATGCCTAAACGAACAATAAAGAATCAAAATCAACACATCAGTGATGAGATCAAAATATAATTTCACTGGAGTAATGTAAAATATTTAAAATTAAATATTAAATTATAATTTTTATAATATTAACAGTGATATTTGATTATAAAAAATAAATATCACTATTTATAGTTGATCATGATCTTCTTCGCATTTAGAATAGTTGTATAGTAATTTTATTATTAATACCAATAAAAATATTTCTCTCTACATCAATAAACAAGTAATCATTCATAAAATCGATCTCACATTTGAATGCATATGCAATTTTTTAAAAGTTTCAAAGTCACAAATGCTTTTTATTCACAGTCATGTTCAAAAACTGATCAAATTAAAACTAATTTGAGAATCAAATAAACTAGAGGATGAAATCGTAATATTTTTTTATATTTAGTCAAAAAATTGGAAATAAAGTGAAGCCAATTCTATATTCGAAATAAATATTGAATTCTGATTTTGGTGATCTAATTATTTTTCAGTTGTAGGTGGAGTTTTAATTTTTATGGCGATCGTAAAACGGAAAAAACAATAAATAAAAAATAAATGGATAAACAGAAAAATAAACTATACGAAACAGTGAAAACAATAAATAAAGTGATTTGTTTTATAACTATTTTTAGAAAATACATATATATTTTAAAGAAAATGCCTATATGAAATATAATGACTTTTTAATTGTAATTTTTTTTTAATGGCTTAATGTGTATGATAATATTATGAGGTTTATATGAATTCAGTAGCAGTTTTTTTTATTTAATTTTTAAAAAACAACCGCATGCTTAATTAGATAAGCTAAAATGAACATTTTCATTTTTAACAACTTTTTAGATCATTTCTTAAGGGGGAAAAAATAAAAGTTATATGAAGAAGACGGCTGGCGTTGTCAATTGCAGCTGACCGGTAAAGGAAGGGTACAGGTCGAAACCCATCACGCAAATAAGTCGTTCAAAACTCTTAGAATAGCTGTCGAATTATAGAGACCCGCCAATATCAAGATCGAACTTCTGCAGTGCAGTCGTCGGGACAAATGAAATTAGCCACTTTCCTTCAAGTTTCTAACCTCTTCCAGATGATTTTTGGTTGGTTTCCGTCGAGCATCTTGCTAGTGACGTGATTCTAATCGGTTCCTGTCAAGTTTCAACCGAATTCGTCCGTATTCCAAAGGACATTTGCCAGCAAAAATGGATGTTTAATTTCAATGATTTTTTGGTAATTACAGAGGGTGCTATTGGGTTTCAGGCCTTCCAACAGGTAACTAAAATGATTCCAACCACTATATGGTCAGAATCTGTTGAGTAGCAGTTAGAAAATTGGTTTTCTGCCTCGCTAGAAAATCAGGTTTGTCGGATTTTGTCACCGGTTTGTCACCTGAAAGAAATTATATACCCATCTGATACCTTGTGTATACCTCTACCCTAAAAGCTCCCTTTTTTTTAAATTTGTTAATCTAAAAGGGCCTAAATAGTTTTCTAATTTTTTTGCTCAAAATGAACGTTATGCTACTTATTTTAGTTCTTGTCCTGATGATGATTGTGTAACAATGTGGGTGGCATTTTAAAAGCCCTTTTAAGATATGGCCAAACCGATTCGGTGATCCTTGCAATGCTTCCAAAGCCCGATTGCAGCCCATTATCGGTTTGGGTTCAAGAGCAAAAGGAAACATGTCCAAGTCCAATTAGCTTTCAGCGTGTCAAAAATGTAACATCGTCAACCCAAGACAGGGAAAGAAAAGAAGACCTGCATAACGACACTGTAGAAAGAACAATCTTTGAAAAATGGCGTAAAAGATGGAGAGAGGGAAAGGAAGACTTTTCAACTTTTAGATAGAGATTGACACGACGAAGAACAAGTCTTCTTTTTTCTTTTGTTCAAAAAACAACAACAGAAAAAAGAAGCATAGATAAGTAAAGCAGGGAGGGAAAGGAACAGGAAGAAGAGGAATTTGGAAGAGAAAGAGAGAGATGGGTTGGATTGTAAATAAACAAGTACAGATAGGAAGAGGGAAGAGAAGCAGCATTTGGGCAGGATTATTTGTCAGTTGGATTTTACTCATGTTGGCCACACCCAAGATCCCTATCTCTCACAACCACCACCTCTTTGCTGACATGCGCAATTTTCTTGGTATTTAATCTGATTCTCTATTTCTGCATTTTGATTATCATCCTTTTCGATAATTCAGTTGATTTTACTTTCTGGTTTGTTTCATCTTCAATCTAATTAAGTCCTAGACGTAGACGACTTGTCGTTTGCTGTCTCAACGACTTTGTGTTTTGATGTTTATAGGATTTCCTTATTTGACAGGAGTGCCCAATACCTTGAATGTCTTCACCAACTTCCCCTTTTTGGTTGTTGGTGTCGTGGGTTTTGTGCTTTCTCTTCAAGGAGGTTTTTTTAATATAAGGTAGGTACTGGTTTTACTCATTCTCGTGCTGTTTAATGTTATATTGTTTGAATTGTCTTTTTTGTTTTGTTCTTTTGACTTTTTCTAGTTTTGCAGCTTGAGAGGAGAGGTTTGGTGTTGGGTGCTCTTCTATGGAGGAATAGCATCTGTTGCTTTTGGGTCTGCTTACTATCATCTCAAGCCTGATGACAGTAGAGTCATGTGGGATAATTTGCCGGTTAGCACTTATGTTCTGTTTCAAATTCTCTGGAAATCCTGTTTGTTTTTCTGCTAGACTCTATTTGGTTGTAACAAGTATACAATTTGTTGTCCCTAATGTTTGTACTTGGTTAAGGAAAGTCCCAACTTTCATCCTAGACTGATCTTGATTCTGAATTTTGGCTAATGGGTTCAGAGCTTGATTGTCTGACTGAAAAAAGGGATAGATTTGGTTTCTTTTGCATGATATCACTATTTTTCTTGCAGTTTAGGTGTAGAGTTTTTGTTTTTCATATTTTAATTTGGGTTGCTATATGCAGATGATGATAGCATATTCTTCACTTTTTTCCAGTTTTGTTGTGGAAAGAGTAGGGTTACGAGTTGGATTAAGTTGTTTGTTTGGACTGCTGGTTGTTGGTTTACTTAGCACAGCTTATGCAAGGTTGGTTTTTCATTCCTACATTTGATATGAAATTTTTTGTTTCAATTGATTGGTGCTCCTCTGTCTTAGATATTCTAAAGTTTTCTGCTGAAGATGGGTTGCTAGTTGGTTGCAGAATATTTAATGATCTTCGGTTGTGCATGATGTTCCAGTTGATTCCGTGTATAGCCATACCAGTTATGGCCTTTTTGTACCCACCCAAATATACTCACTCGATATATTGGCTCTGGGCAGCAGGTATTCCTTGGCCTTACGGCTTTTGTTTCATTTATTTTTATCTTTGTTCAGTGAAGAATAAAGCTGATATGATAAGTCCATGCATGCAACTTGTTAAAAATGTCTTCAACCTGCTGCAATTGATGACTTATTTATTCAAATTCAAATCAAGAAAAAAAAAAAAGATTATGATTATATTATATTAAGATCTTAGAGGAGTATGGCAATTTGATTTGATCTTCGGTTATATTAATGTGCATTAAAGAGGCGTGGCATTCTCTTAGGTTATACCATCATTAAAACAGATTTGATCTTTTAGCACATGCTTAAAAGAGATGTGGCATTCTTTTGGATTATAATCATTCCTAGCTTCTATATGTTCCCAGGGAACACTTCTTCTTCTTCCACTTGTTTTCAAGTATCACCTTGTCTGATGACCTCAATTGCATAGGAATAGGAGGATAGGGGTTTTAATTAAGTCCTTCTTTGAATTGCATTTACTTTTACATTGATTCATGGCCATACAACCAAATTTCTGATAAAGGATGTTAACTTGTTAATTGGATATGATAATTGCAATTTAGTCCGAGTACTCATAAGGAATTACCAGCAGATATGCTTCCAACTCATATGTTATATTATCAAATGGAAAACCAACTTTACAATGAGATAGACAATTCCTGACTTGTCAAATGCTAGACTTTTGTTCTGGTTGGAATGCTGAGTGGTTTGCTATTGCTCTTTTAGGCAGATGAAGCTATAAGGTTGCTTCAAGTTGATTGATCATGGTGCATATTTGTTATGGTCATTTAGGTGACACAAGAAGCATTCCTCTTCCTTTGTAGAATGAATAATCTAGAACTATATGAGGCTTTCCCCATTCTTCTAGAATAAATAATCTAGAACTATGATGAGGCATCTTCCAGCTTTCTTTTTTTTTTTTTTTTTCCGCTTAGATTATTCTCTCTCTCGTGGGTATGCTGTCCCAATCAATTGCTCTTTTTCATTTTTTTTTTAAAAGTTAAAGGTGACTTATTTTATACCTGGTTATGAACTTTGTAGTTTATTCTCTCTAAATCTTAATACAACATGTTACAGGCATTTGCATCTTAGTCATGTTTGAAGCTGCTCTTGACAAGAAAATATATCACACGAATCGTTACTTTATCAGTGGGCACTCCTTGGGACACTTGTGCTCGGCAATGATTCCTTTTCTATTCACTGTTATGCTCATGTACAGAAATATTAGATTCCAGAGGTATGATCCATTGACAGCAAATGAATAAGACTCCACGAAACTAACTAGGCCAAATAAAGAAAAAGTTCCATTAACATTTGTTAAAGTGTCTTATTCTTGGTACAAGCCAAGTCATGTTTCCTATTCTGAAGATGGTTATAATGCAATTCTTGACCCGCTATAATTTTGTTTCAAACATGAAAGGGATCTTTGCAATAGCTCATTCCATTGTTACTGCATTTTGTACGATAGTGAGCTTCCTCTTTTCTATACACCTGGCCCCAATCTCTGTTTTCTTTTCTCTGCTACCTGTACTGCTTTTATTTGTATGTTTGTTCTCAGATCACTAGGTTATTTTTTATGTCAAGAAGGATGGTTATGGTGGAAATTCTAACTTGTTGTAACTGATTGCCTTCTGTTTTATCTTTTTTGGCAAAATATTTTTACTGGTTTGGTAAAAAGGTTAGAATGCACACTTATATGCTTGAACATGGCCAATAACAGGTTAAGCGATTTGAAAGGGCGACCTTGAACAAAGTAGGAAGTGAAAGAAAGCATTCCGGCATGCTACAGCCAGCAGTTACCTGAGAACTGATTACAGGAGGAGACAGTAGTAGCTGCGAATGATATAATCTATAGATAATTTCTTTTTTGGAAGGATTAGATTACAATTTTTTCCCAATTTGATTATATTCATTCTTTTGAAATGCTAGGTTAAGTAAAGATGGAATTTTGGTAGAAAATATAGAATTTGATTTTCATTGGCCATAGATATGCATGAGAAGGATCATGTATGATATTGGGTTGAAGTTGTGTTAATATTAACATGTTATGTCATGTGATTAATCAGGACCTAATGATAGAATTAGAAACTTATTAGCCTAGTTTATACTGGTAATGGAAAACATGCTCATGCCTTCACATGCTTCTTTTTTTTCTTTATGGCTAAAATAGTTATGGGGGAGTATCTAGCAGAGTAACATGCATGTGCATGTGATGTGTTAAAGCTGTTGTGACATGGCATACTCCTATATGATTATGTTCCAATCCAAAACTACATATAAAGATAAAAGGAGACATTTCTTCATCTTTCTTCCTTTTCTAGTTCATTCTATTGTCATTTGTTCATCTCTCTACTACTAATCTCTGATTGTTTTTTTTTATTATTAAGATTACTTTTCAAATAAATGGATTTTATAAAATTTTGGGAAATTCACTTGTTTTAAACAAACTCATAACGTATGATTATTTATGATCACATTTCGTGGAATTCTAAAGTAGATTGTTTCCAATGTGTCCGTTATAAACTAAAGGTTGTACATGGTGACAAATTTTCAAGTGGCTTTTTGCATTTATCTAATAAATATGTTAAAAAGTTATTTTCTGTAATATTTGGTAAGATGATTTTTAGCATAGCAGTTTAAGTTGGTGTTTTAACGGTTTAAAAAGATAAAAATATTACTTAAATGGCTATTGTCGAAGACATTCATCCTAATCGTAATTCGATAAAAATAGAACATAATAGGAAGGGAGCCATGGAAATATCAAGATTTTTGAGGATGGGAAAATGCAAGCTGTGTCTTTTGTGTGGAATTTGAGAATTGAGGAAAGGAGCAGGAGCAGGGGGGCCTAGCAGATGTGGACCTGATATTGAATGAAAAGATGAGGAAAATCTGGTGCAGTGTTTTGAAAAATGGAGGCAAGTGAAAGACAAAACAAGTACAAGATTACTTGTTGGCCTACTCTACATAAATACAATCTGCTAGTACATTGGAGCTTGCCCTTTGTTTTCTAGGCCTACTATGGCATTCTACTTCAATCAATTAATGGTGGGGATTTCAATTTTGCACATCTCTCGTACAATGCCAGACATTTCAATTTTGAGTAGTGAAATTGGATGTCAATTTGTTTGGTCCAGCATTGTGAAATTCCAATCATGATTTATAGATAATTCATCATTTTGATTATTGAAACATGAAATACGAATCCTAATGTGAGCTATAAAGACTATGAAGTTCAAATTAAAAGATATTTTGAAATGCAATTAATTTAAGTACTATCTATAAATTTTTTGAAAAAAAAAAAAAAGAAGTAAATTTGTATTCTAAATTTCATCATTCAAAGTAACATTTCATTCCATCATTTTATTATTTATATTATGTACATTATTATTTAATTTTATTTAAAAATAAATATCCAACTGAAGGTTTCCTTTTGGGAAAAATGATATATTTCAAAATTCTATGTATTTAGCAATTCATGCATTTCACATTTAGTGCATTTAATAAAATTTATAGATTCAGTTCCTACCAATCCAAACAATCATTTTATTTTTCATTCATCCAAAATAATAGAATTAAGTGTTGATGAAATTTTATATAGATTATGTTCATAGTCTTTTTTATGTAAAACCAAGGAATTTAATAAATATATAGAAGGTTTTATTCAATTATTAGAATGAAAAAAACGAAAAAGTTAGTTACAGTAACTAAATTACATAATATTTATACTATTAAACTAGAGTCTACTTTATTTACAATATGTACTCTGTATATTATAAATCTTATTTAAGTAACCACAACTTATTCTAATCTAATTAGCTCAGTAACCACCCCCACAAAAATATACCGAATGAATGTCAAGCTTGCTCTTGAAATGTACAAAAGATGATGTAGTGTACATTTTAGTAAAGAAATCTGCTAGTTGACCTTTTGTATTGACAGGTAGCAGTTTGAGAATTACTTTTTGAAGCTTCTCTCTTATAATGTGACAATCAATTTCTAGATGCTTGGTGCGCTCATGAAACACATGATTATTGGCTATATGAATAGCAGATTGATTATCACAAAAGAGGACAGTAGGGTGGTTGTGATTAATCTGCAAATCAGCCAAGAGATACAACATCCACTGAACCTCACAAGTTAATGTTGCCAGTGCCCTGTATTTTGCTTTTGAACCGGATCTAGAAATAGTTTGTTGTTTCTTTGATTTCTAGGAGACTAAAGACTCTCTTAGAAACACACAAAACCCAGTAACACTTCTTCTTATTTCACTACAAGTAGCCCAGTCTGAATCAGAGAAGGTTTTAAGTTTTAAATCTGAATCAATAGGGAAAAAGAAGCCATGTCCAATATTTGCTTTAAGATACTTGAAAACTCTGTGTACAGCTTAAATATGTATATTAGTTAGTTTATCTAAATGTTGAGATAATTGTTGCACAACAAAAGCCAATTCAGGTCTAGTGTTAGTTAAATAATCAATTTTCCAACCATTTGTTTATATGCTATTTTATCTTCTAGTAATGGTTCCTTATTGAAATCAATATCTGAAATTTTGATTATCATAGGTGTAGAGGCAAGTTTACAATCAAGAAAATTGTATTCTTTCAACAAATCTAATGTGTACTTTCTTTGACATAGATTAATAGCAGCCTCATTTCTTGCAATTTCAAACCCTAGGAAATATTTAAGAGATCCTAGATTTTTAATCTTAAATTTATGATGTAAGTAAGTTTTCACATGTTCACATGTTCAATATCAGTAAGATCATTACTAGTCAGAATTACATCATCCACATAAACTAATAAGGCAATAAAAGAAGTTTTAATTTTTTTAATAAATAGAGATGAATCAAAATGACCATGTGTAAAACATAAACTAAGTAATGCAGATGATAGTTTACATGCCACTGTCTACTAGCCTATTTGAAAACATATAATGATTTGGTTAACTTACAAACAGATTTAAAAATAGATTGTAAACTATCAAGTAACTTATAACCTAAAGGTAAATCCATGTAGACTTATTCATCTAAGTCACAATGCAAAAAAGCATTGTTTATATCTAATTGTTCTAAAAACTAACCCTTGGAGGCTGCTACTGCTAACAATGTTCTAACAATTGTCATTTTTGCTAGAAGGAAAAAAGTATCAAAATAATCAATCACTACTATGAAAACAGCCTAGAGAGACGCATTGCCTGCAACGCTTATGCTCCAACTATTGGACACGCATTTAAAAACCGAAAAATAATAGCGCTATGTTAATGCGTTCCATATTAGCGTCGTAATATTTGGCGCTAACTTTCCCGCTACTTGGAATATTTCGCGCGGCTAATAGTTAATCATATGTTTAAGCGCTCCCTATTAGCTTTGTATCCTCAGAGAATCAAACTGAAATATCAATTGATTTCTCCTTTAAAATTTCTCCTTTTATATTAACGTTTAATTTCGTCAACTCAAATTGAATTATGCTACAAGTGACAATTTAGCTAAATCTTAATCCTCCTACCGCCGCCCACCCTCCACCAGCCTGGGTAGCACCGGCCAGAGCCTCCTTTCCCGTCGGCCAGAAACGCAAACCCAGAAATTTCTTCTGCAGCTCCACCTGACGTCGCGAGCACCGACCCCACCCACAACCACCAGTTTTATTCCGGCCTTCATCAGATCTGCAGTCCACAGTCGATCAAACCCTCGACATTCATCTGGAACAAACCAACTTTTAATCTCGACTGAAGCCAAATGCCATCAATTTTGGTCTTCTTTTTGTTTCGCCACTATAATATTAATCAAACCCCTGTTCGTCCTTGCAATACCCAGCTTTATTGTTTGGAAAATTAAAGATTGACGTTCAAACCTCCTAAGGACTTCAGCTGCCCAACTACAGATCGGTTCTTCATCACATTTCTATCCAGCTCATCAAGTTTTCGGCCACCAGTTTGCTGCTAGGTTTCTCCTTTAATTTTCCCCTAAATTTCATTGGAATTCTGCTATCATTGCTTTCTTGTTGTATTAGTTCCTTCAAATTTTCTTAGTATGTTTTCCTAATTTTTATTTGGTTTCAACTATTATCTGCTTGTTTTTTTTCTCAATTACGGTTAGTTTTAGGTGATTGATTTTTTATTTTCTCAATTCTATCATCTTGCCATTGTCAACCTCTGAAAGCTTTTATCACAAAAGCAATTGAAATTGATGACACAAATTGAGGGGTTAAAGAGGAAAAAAAGACGGAAACACTAATACTATTTGCCAAAAAGAAGATCAAACTTTATAGTAGTATTTGTTCTTCTTCCTTGATTTCTTTGTGATGAAGAAAACACGAAAAGTAGCATTTATTATTTTTAGCAAACTGGAAGATGAAATGGCAATATCTAAGTACAGAGTGTATTGTTGGGCTTTGATTTCTTGCTCTGCTTCGAGGAAATGGGTTAACAACCCTAACTTTAACCGTTGATAATAGAATCGGTTTTCTTGGCACATTCGGTAGTCACTATGATATCTGAATTTCTTTCAATTTGTGTCGATTTATACTTAGTGCCCACCATGACGTTTGGATTTTTTCCGATTCGATCAATTTAAAATTATCGTGTAGGCTTTAGCTTGTACATTCTTGATTTTTTGAATTTCGTATAACTTTGGGAGAACCAAAGTTGGGGGTGTCAACATATGAAAGGCCCTAACTTCATCTGTACTGGAATTTTGACAGTTTTTGCTTTTTCTATTTGATTTCTGTCATTCTTATGAATTTATCCGATTTTCTGTACAACTTGTGCGCAGTTGGATTAATTCTTCAATTATTCTTCTTGTTCCTGCAATTATTCCCAAGTTAGACAACCATTGAATTTTAATTATTTTTAGGTCATTTTAGTTTGATGTAAGGTAATCAGATGTGTGTCGTGTCGTACGTGGAAGCCATGCCATTTTCAAGTGCCTTTTTTTTTTATCTTAACTTTGATTGACTTTTGCTTTTTTTTTTCCTTTTCTTAAATTACATCAATTGTTGCCTATCTAATATGATTTTTTTTTTTTTGCAGCAACCATTTGGTGTATATTACTTTATTGAATCTAATAAGAGGTAATCTATCCACTTAATTTGTTTAATAAATTTGATTGATTGGTCAATGCTATGTGTTTGGAATGTTATAACACTTACAATGATTTTCCTTAATGTTTGGGTTTGATTCTATCTTAAACTTTCCAAAAATTTAGTATACAATTTTTTTGTTTTTCCTGTTTTGTTGATCATGGATTTGAGGTCTATTAAGAGAAATTTAACTTCACCATTGCAAACAGCAGAATATCGAGTTGGGGTTGATGGCTTTATGGGTTATGCTAATAAGAATTTAACTTCCGATGGAAAACTTAGATGTCCTTGTGTGAAGTGTGTTAATAACAAACTTTTGATTCCGGATGGCGTAAATTTTCACTTGCTTCATTTTGGGATGATGAGTAGTTACTCAGTTTGGACTTTTCATGGAGAAAGTTTGGGTCAAATGTCAACTCTAACTCCTTCTGAACCTATAGTAGAAAATGAGATAACTGTACATATGGACATGAATCAATTAGTACATGATGCATATGGTTATAGAAGGGATGATCCTGAAGTAGGTTATACTCCGCCAAACACTGATAAGCATATGTATGGTCCAAACAATGAAGCACAAAATTTTTATAGTTTGCTCCAAGATGCAGACAAAGTGTTATGGCCGGGGTGTGAATTGACCAAGTTGTCCTTATTGGTACTCTTGTTCCACGTAAAGAGTATTAATAAGTGGACTAATAAGTCTTTTAATGACTTATTAGGCATTTTATTGCTTGCAATTCCAAAAAGTGCAAATTTGCCAAAGTCATTTGCACAAGCCAAAAAGGTTATGGGGAAATTAGGACTCAACTATATCAAAATTCATTC
>CATIWJ010031683.1:0-12531 GCA_949640765.1 Croton laevigatus | reverse complement strand
CCCCTCCTGAAAAGTAGAGAGTACAAACATCATTTAATTGGGTAGAAGAAGGGAAGTAAAGGGGAGAGGTAAAGAGAGAGTAAAGCAGTAGCGTGTTAATTAGGAAGCAAGCAAAGGTTAGGCATTTAATATGAAGTGAAGAGATTGTGTCAGTTTTGGCGTGCAAGAGTTTGGCAATGGCAATGGCAATGGCAAAGGTGATAAAAATTGAATGAAAAATTCCAACTTTCCTCACTAAAATTAAAGCAACTACAAACAAAGCAACTGCAAACATTTTTCTTGTGCTACATGCACTGCATTACACACTCATGCTCGTACACGCAACTCTCTCCAAACATTTCCTCACACATTACCCTTTTGTGTAAAAAATTTTTGGAGAATGCAGCTAAGTGACAGCTCATTTTTTCTTTTGTTTATAATTTTTCACTTTGCTTTGTTTGGCTTTCCTTAATGGGGTTTTGACTCAGTCCACTTAGTGTAAATTTTGCTGGGTGAGTTTCTTTTTCTTTTTCTTTTTGGAATGAATCTTGTGTTTGGCATTTTGAGATCTCTATCTTGTAACTTGTTTGTTAATGGGTTTTGATGTTTCTTTAGTTTCAGTTTTAAAGTCATGGTCTTTGAGTGATTTGATGCTATTGTGGAAATGGGTTTCTTGAATTATCTACATTGGTTCAAGGAAATAGGTGGTGTCGTTCATGGCATTTTCTAGATTTGTATAAAGTTGAGTTCTTGGGTTTTGCTAGGGTTTACACGGGGAGTGGCTTTTGGGGACTTGTCTTCTGGTTTTCAAAGTTGGTTATATCATTACTTTGTTCTGTTGGGTTTGGGGGTTTAATATTTAAGTATATTCTGGTAGATTCCACAGATTTCAGTTCCATTTCTTTTTGTGATTTTCTTGTTGGTAGTTGATGTTTGATTGTTCATAATTATTACATCTTTAATTGGTGCAACTCTCATTTATTCCCATCCTTTGCATTTCTTTAAAATAAAAGAATTAAATTAAATAAAAGTAAAGATAGATGCTTGTTGTCTACTGTTGTGGTGGCTTCTTCAACTGATACCAAGATGCTGTTTTCTGTTGCAGGTTTTCAATCTTGAACGGTAAAAAGTAATGGGGATATATTAGCACATTGTTTATCCTTGTCAAGTTCGGAACTTGAAACTTTATTATTTAGGGTCAATGGGTCTTAGTATTAGTTATTAATATGAATCTTTAAATAAGGAATGGAAAACAAAGTAACAGAGCAATCAGAGTAATCTTTATAAAGAAATGCTGAAAGAGTGAGGTGGAGTCAGATATATGCTTATGGGTGTCTTCAATTTGTGAATTGTTTAGTGCAGAGAGCCTGTTGGCTATGTCTCCTGGGGTGATTCATTTCGCCCGGGCTCCGTGGGCTTTGCCGCCGAGTTTAGCAACATCTATGTCTTCAGTTTTCTTGTTATATAAGAGATCCTTTTGTTAAAATATTGCCAAATCCCATCTTCTCAATTATCCTTCCAAAACACTCTCTCTCTTTCTTAGTCACACTTCCTGCCTTGGTTGCTGTCAAGATTCGGTCAGCCATATATCTTTGAGACCTTATTTTAGATCCTTATTGGCTCTCATTGAAGTCTGTAGACTCTTGCAATTCAGGAATTCGGTCCCCACACCTGGTGTTTTCTTTTTCCTATTCAGGGAATTTCTCCTCGAGTTGTGTTCATGTATTGTTTCTTTGAGAATGTGTGGTATTGAACATTCGTTATAAGCTGTTTGATTTGGTAGTGTTCAGTTGAGCAGTGGGGAAGGTTTAGCAGATTTTGGATTTTTTTACTTGATCAATATGAAGTTTATGAAGCTTGGATCAAAGCCAGATTCATTTCAGATAGATGTGAACCATATACGGTATATGCAATATTTCTCTCTCTCTTTCTTTTTATTTTTGTTTATATCTAGCTTGAATTTCATCTGGGAATTATTCTTTTCTCCTTTATGTTTTCAATGTGTTCAGCATATTGTACGATTTAAGTCTCTTGCGGTTTCTGAAGTTTATGATTTATATTTTGAATCAATTGGGGCTAATTAAACTCATAAATTTCTTTGTTCGATTGGTTTATTATTTTTGTTTGAAGCATATAGACCTATTGTTTGTTAATTACTTCCAAGAATTCCTTGTACAGTTGTACTTATTGGTTTATGGATCAGATTATACAGGGTTTATGTAATGCAATTGAAATGTTCATGGTACTATAAAATGTAATCAAGAGGAATGTGAAAGTTGTGAATTTTTTTTTTCCAAATTAGAAATTTCAAGAACTCATAAAGATCTTTGATTGATTTTATTGTTAAATGTATTATGGGATTTGGAAAAGCGGAATTTGATTCAATTAGCATCTGTCAGCTAAATAAGTTTGCTTATAAATGTAGAACGTTTCGGGTTTATCTTGTTTGCTGTCATAAAGTTTGGGGGTTATCTTGTTTTTCCCTGTATTTGTAGAAGTACTGCACTGAGTTTGGCTTCCTTCTTGTTTGAGGATATAAATGGCTTCTTTCGTAATGAATAAGATTCCTGCATTAACGATAACATTTTGTAGATCAAGGGTTTACTCCACATAATCTACTCTTTTCATAAATTTTTTTTTTTTGTTTTCTTGCGTGAATTTTAGTCTTAAAATGGTTAAATGTCCTATAACTTGGTTCTAGTTTTTACTATTTTCCCAAATAAATAGACATGCCTATTTCTTTATAACTTTGTATTACATGAACTTATTTTAGAATAAATCTTTGTTAAATATAATTTTGAGAAATGTACAATTATGATTCTTAGTTATAAAGATTCATATGTTACTTTCAGGTATGTGGCAAATGAGTTGGCAACTGACTTTGTCGTTATTGTTGGAGATGCAAAATTTTATCTGCATAAGGTATGTGATCTATCTATTCTGATAAACAAGTTATGCTGCTTTGAATATGAGTCCTTTAAAGTTACTAGCAATGAGTTACCCTATGAAGTAACCAACATATGTTCAACTTTTGCTTTGGGCTTACGATTGCATGATACAATAATGATTTTTTCAAATATAATTTATTCAGGTCAACTCTCAATCCACAAAATCTTATTATTGCTTAATCAAAATGAAAAAAAAAAATTAGTCCTGATACATCAGGGTAGTGATCTCTGCCAGCTTGGCTTGTTTAAAGTAAATATTACTCCTAAAAAGAATTGAGTCCTCAAATAAAGGTTCATTCTTCTTAGGCATAACCAAAGAGAGTTTGTCTTGAGCCCAATTTTAGTAGCGTAGTGTTCTGTTTTGCATTCATTCAAGCAAGATTATCACTAGTGATGCATGCTTTTTTGGCTGTTTGTTGAAATGTTTCTGACACAATGATTCCAAAATCTGTCATGCAGTTCCCTCTTTTGTCGAAAAGTGCTCGCTTGCAAAAATCAGCTGCAAGTACCAATGGAGAAAACATTGATGAAGTGGACATTTCTGATATTCCTGGAGGGGCTTCTGCATTTGAGATATGTGCCAAATTTTGCTATGGCATGATAGTGACACTCAATGCTTACAATGTTGTTGCAGCTCGATGTGCAGCGGAGTACTTGGGAATGCATGAGAACATCGAAAAAGGGAACCTCATTTACAAAATTGATGTTTTCCTTAGCTCTAGCATCTTTCGCAGTTGGAAGGATTCAATTATTGTTCTGCAGACCACAAAGTCAATTTTGCCATTATGTGAGGAACTGAAAGTAATGAGTACCTGTGTCAATAGTGTAGCTACAAAGGCCTGTGTTGATATTTCTAAAGTTGACTGGTCCTACAGCTATAACCGGAAGAAACTTCCTGAGGAAAATGGAAATGATGCAAATGTGAATGGCATTAGAGATCGGGCAGTGCCGAAGGATTGGTGGGTTGAAGATTTATGTGACCTTGATATTGATTTGTACAAGCGTGTTATTGTGGCAATTAAAAGCAAGGGTGTAATTTCTAGTGGTGTGATTGGAGAAGCCTTGATAGCTTATGCTTATAGAAGATTGCAAGGTTTAAGCAAGGGAAAAATCCAGTGTGGGGAAGCAGTGATGTACAAATCAACAGTTGATACCATTGTGAGGCTGCTGCCTGCTGATAGAGGCAGTGTCTCTTGCAGCTTTTTGCTGAAGTTATTAAAGGCAGCCATTTATGTAGACCTTGGGGACACAGCCAAGGGGCAGATAATCAGAAGTATTGGGCAGCAACTAGAGGAGGCTTCTGTGCACGATCTTTTGATACGAGCAACAGACAGCGAGAGTATGATGAATGATGTTGATACAGTACTGAAAATAGTGAAAGAGTTTCTGCTGCGACATCAGAATGATGAGGTTGATACATTGGAAGGCCATGAGATACAGGAGATGAGAAAATCTGGGATTTTATCAGATGCTTCCAAGCTGATGGTTGCTAAACTGATAGATGCATACCTGGCTGAAGTTGCAAAGGATCCAAATCTACCCTCGATGAAGTTTGTTGAGCTTGCTGACATGGTTTCTGGTATCTCCAGGCCTTCTCATGATGCTTTATACCGTGCAATTGATATGTTTCTTCGGGTATGTGTTACTCAAAACTTCATTTTGTACCATGGTATAGGATAAAGTCATTTTGCATTTAAACTAACATCTCTTTATAACCGATCTTGGTGAATTAGGAAAAGGGTCACCTTATTATTGACAAAGTAAAACTGAAATTCAATCAAGTAACCATAATATGCTTTATGTTATGTAGCATTCAGGTATCTAATGTCTAACAAGTAGAGCTTCATTTCAATTTGTGCAGGAGCATCCAGGGATCAGCAAAAGTGAGAGGAAGAAGATATGCAAGTTAATGGACTGCAAAAAGCTATCTGTAGATGCTTGCATGCATGCAGTGCAGAATGAAAGATTGCCATTACGGGTGGTAGTGCAGGTACTATTTTTCGAGCAGGTTAGGGTAGCTGCGACATCAGGAAGTAGCACGCCTGACCTTCCAAGAGGCCTTAGGGACCTAAACAATGGATCTCATGGGAGCTCAAGGTCAGCTGCTACTAATCCAGAGGAAGACTGGGATGCTGTGGCTACAGCTGAGGAGCTTAAAGCCCTTAAGGCAGAAATAGCTTCCCTGAGATTAGGAAATGCAGAGAGAAATATAAGTAATGGTAAAAATGGCATAGATAAGGCCACGAGCAGCAGAATGAAAGGTTTGATCAAGTCAAAGAAGATATTTGCAAAGCTTTGGTCAAGTAAAGGAGAAAAGAATGAAAACAGTGGGTCGGATTCATCGGATAGTCATGGTTCGTCTAACCTTGAAGAAGCTAAGTCTACACCCTCCAGAAATAGAAGGCATTCTGTGTCTTAGTAGAAATAACTTGCATAGAGTAGTAGTGTTGGTGGCTGATTTTTTGGGTTCTTAACAACTTGAAGAAGTGTAGTGTTATTCTAATTGAGCAATATGAAGAATATATATACTATGAAATGAGATATCTAATGTGGGAAAGCCACTAAAAATTCCATCTTTGTGAAATTGGGCTTAATTAAATGTAATATATATAAGAGCTTTTAAACTCTAATGTTCCTTCAATATGTTTGACACATATATACTAAGCAGGTTTAGTGGCCTCATTTTCATTTTTGCCGGTCACCTTCAACCAACTTAACAGTTGCCGGACTGCCAGACCTTCTGCTACCGCTGGCGTAAAATGTCCAGCAAATGTTCTATGTATGATTTGTTCATATTTGCTTTGTACATTTTTCCGTTGCTTAGGAAACTTGTAGATTAACTTGTGCTTTTCAAAGTTACATTCTTTAGTGGCTCTCCATTTCTTTCATTTTCCAGGACAATTCTTGACGTTGATTTGCATCATTCCTTTCTCCATTTTTTGTGATCTTCAGATATTTTTAGAGTACTTGAATCTGGCCTCTTTGACGTAATAAATGAGCTCTCAAAACTTAGTTTCATGACCTTAGGATATTTGAATTTTTATATTTTTAAAATTATTATTTATTCTAATTGGCTTTTCATGATTATCTTTTTTTTTTTAAAAATATATATATTATAATTTATATGAAATTCAAAACGCGTTAAAAACTGTTTTTATTATAGTAATAGATTAGCTCCAATATAAAATTCAATCATGTAAGTATATAATATAAATGGACTTACGATTCCACTTTATTATTAGTGGAATCAACAGTATTCCTTTATTTTGAATGCATAATGGTTGCACACTAGTATGTGTTGGGAGCCATATCCCAAGACTATTGGATCAAATTCTATATGATCTTCAATGTAACAGTAATTTATTCCACTAAGGGGAAAAAAATTAGCACAAATGCAAATGATTTTTTCGATTTAAACAACACTTTTGCAACTTCGTAGAAAAGTTTAAACTGTCAAATACGAACAGAAAACAGGTCTACCTATATTTATATTATAGGAAATATGATATAACAAAGTATAATATAATCAACACACATGTTAGGTAATACCAAGAAACAGTTAGGATAGGTACCTAAAACTAATCCATTAATGATAATATATAGTAATATATATTATCCATTCATTATATTATTTGGTAGTTGTTGAAACAACAAAGTAAAAGTAATACATTTGTCATCCAATTTCTTGGGAGATATAATCTATAACACTCAATCTAATTTTTTATAAAGAAGCTACCGATCGAAAAATATTATGAGCTGAATAGTGGAATACCTCTTCCCAATGCATTAAATATATGATTCGACTTTTGTTTTCGTATAAGGCGAGAAGGCTCTAACCCATTAAAATATTAGTAGAAACTTACTTTACTTTAAAATGATAAAATTAATGAATACCATTTTGACCGGAATCGAACTCATAATTTTTACGTCTTATAATTTTCATGATAAATAGGATGCCGAATATGACTCACGTAATTGCCAACACTCAATCAATCTTCTTGTCAAACTGAATTAATTAAACAAATTCGTAGTTACTAACAATACTTTCATTTACTACAAGTCCAATACGCAAACACGAAAACAGACAAAAGTACTAATTATTATAACAAAAATGTCCTAACTTTGGTTATTGAGATGAGCTAAAGGCCATCTATGGTGCCGCGGCAAAAGGTTGTTTTTTTTTTTTTTGACAGTATGCGGCAGAAGGTTAAATGTAAACATATTAATTATCCAACTAATCAATGATTTAATAATAGTATACGACAATATTATTATTTTAATAATACTAACATCGATATGTGAAAAGTGGAAAGTTTGTAGTTTTTCATTGTACAATACGTTTATCTCAAAGCAGAAATGGTTTATCATTATTTTGCAATGCAACAAAGATAGACTGAAATTTGTTGTGATCTTAGTTAGGTTGTCTTTTACAAAGAATGGATAATTGGGACTTCAATATGAATAAATTTCAAATGATCAGAATCCAATTCAAATTCGACTTCTGTAACCTTTGGTGTAATAGCACCCCCACCCCAAATAAAGGTGGAATTGGAAAATTAAAGGAGCAACACTCTTAAAATCACTATATATCCGCTTTCCGGATTCATGCAGTGACGACTACTACTAAGGGCCTATCGAATTTTAATACAATTGTATTCTCAGCACTTGAATTCAAGACATTTGATTAAGTTAGAATAATTTCTTACCAAATTGATAGACAACATCCAATTAGATTATTTTGATGGAATTAAGATGTCTAAATTAGTTAATAATTTTACTAATAAGGATGTGATCATTAATTCCAATCTAAGGGCTAATAGATAATAAAGTGGATATATATTAACATATTAGTTCTTAAATTTCAAATCATTACTTAAAAAATGTCTAAACTTCACATGAATTTGTACATAATGTATTTTTAGATGAAAACATCCATCCTTCTAATTAGACAAAAGTTTCATTTCTCATTTTGACCCTCTAATTTGATATTATTTTTTAAAATTGAACAAATCATATTTTTTATATTGATTTCAGTTGTATAATCATAATAATAATAATAATAATAATAATAATTATTATTATTATTATTAGCCCCTAGTATACTAGTGTAGAAAAGTAACAAAATGACGTATACTGTTTTTGAAATACTCAATTTTACGCATATATTAACCTTAATTTTCACCTATTCCACTTATCCCAATTTATATATATACATGTTATGGAGCAAAATGCTCTATGCAGTAATTTTTTTTTACAAAATATTAGCATTTACTTAATAATAAATTTAGTAAGAGTGAAATTTATTCTAAAGTAGATAAGTTATTAGAATAATAACAAGTATATAAATATAAAAAAATTTAAAAACTTTATGAACTATGAAATAATATAATTAATCAACAAAAGTGAGAGAAAATTAAATTGTGATTGATGTTGGTCTAAAAAAGGGAATGTATTTAGACAATATTCGTAATAGTTTTGAAATTAATTTTGGAAATTGAGTTTTTAAAAATTTATGGAATTGAAAATAATATTTTTCTAAATATTAAATTTTATTGACATTTACTGAACTAGATAATTGAAATTTATATATATTAACTTTTTTTTTTTTTGTGGGAGAACACTTAATTTTGTTTAAAAGATGGAATTTTGATGTATTAAAAATATAAATGTAAGACAAATATTCAAATTAGAACGAATTATTGGATTATTATTATTATTATAGATTCAAATCTAATTGTTTATTAGTAAATAATAATATTTACCTTTTATTAAATATAATATTTATTATTTCTATTCGAAATAATTGCATTTGATAATTAAATAATAATATATTTTTTAAAAAAAGGTGTAGTATTTTATAAACATATGATTTCATTACAATATAAAAAAAAATTAAAATTCATCTATAATATTTTAATTATTATTACTATCATTGAATTATTATTATTATTTAATCAATGTAAAAAATACAATTTATTCAATTTTAAAAAATAATGTCAAGTTAGAAGATCAAAATGAGAAATGAAATTTTTATATAATTAAAAGGATTGATATTTTCATCTAAAGATATATTAAGCACAAATTCATATAAATTCTAGATATTTTTAAATAAAAATTTAAAATTTAAGAATCAATATATTAAACCTCTAAAATTCAAATACCTCAAATGAAATTTACCCCCAAACCCCAATCCAATTGCCTTTCAAAGTTATGGAAAAGACACAGAAAAAGGAAGAATTATATATAGTATTAGTATTTTGTATGCATAGTATTGAAAACGCCAAAGACGAAAAACAAAACTTCCTCTTCTGCAACTTTAGTTCTTACTTATTTTTTTTAAGGATCAATAACTAATAGGCAGTTGATATTAAATTTAACTTATCATAATTAATATTCAAATATTTTACTTTATCATACTTATTTATTTTAGGAATAATCAATTTAATAATAAGAATTTAATTTTGAATAACTAAATATTTTAAATATTTATAATAAATTTATTTTAGTATTATTTTTCTAAAAGAACATAGTAGCATAATAAAATTTTAATTTTGTAAATTATTTATCTTACTAAATTTTATGAAATAATAATAATAATAATAATAATAATAATAATAATAATAATAATAATAAATTCAAATTATATTTTATTAAGCAATACTGTTTAATTCATATTCATAATTTTATATTAAATTTAAAATATAAAAAATCTTCTCTATTATTACCGTGTTTTTTATCGTTAAGTAAATGTTCCAATAAAAATTATTTAACAAAATTTCTATTTTTGAAAGGTCTACTAAATAATATTCTATTAAATATTGGTTCGTGATTGATTAGATAATAAATTGTGAACCAAATAAAAGAAAAAAAATTAGAAATCAAAATATTCCATTGAAGAAAATTTTTCAAAATTAAACTTTATAAATAAATATTCATCCATACAATTATTTACAATTTCCATTTTACTCATTGCAGCAGCTGGAATTCTCATTCACAATGAAAATGCTTTTATTTTCCATAGTTGTTTCAAATACATAATTATTGTATTTCCTGGAAAAAAAAATAATTATTTGTGAGAGATAAAAATTTCTCTTTCAAAGTTCAATCAATTATTTCATTGAAATTAATGCATAAAACAATTCCTTTTTCTTTGGTTTTTTTTTTTTTCATAATTGTTATTGTGTACAGTACGTCCAATTGGATAAAGATGTCACGTAGGTGAGTAGCACCTATAATCTAAGTCTGGTTTTTATCTACATCCTCATGTTCGTCTCTAATTTTTTTATTGTTATCTTTAGGGTTGTGCATCGGTCTTGAAAATGTAGCGGCACATTTATCTTTCTCTCACTCCTTTCTTATTTTTTCACCAGTTGCATATTTGAAAGTGATTTGTTGTATAACTAAAAGGTCACGAATTCGTAGTATGGAATCAATTTTTTACAGTAAATACATGTAAGACTGTCTATATTAACATTTATGAGTGTTTGACTCTTTTTCAGACTTTGCATAAATGCATGCTTTATGTATCGCACTGATTTTTTTTCTTAAACAGTTGCACATTTATCTGGTTATGAATATAGATATTAGTTTACTAATTTTCTTGGAGTGTATAATTTTTTGGTCAAAGGTGTAAATCTGCTCTGTGGAAGGACAAGCAATAATAAATTTCAAATGGGTATACTTTAGCAATTCATTTCATATTTTTTAGGATATGTATAGTCTTTTTTTTTTTTTTTCTAATGAAGAGGAAACAAATATTGTATTACTTTGAGAATAGTAATCAAACAAGATTTCGATATAACTTCCAAAAGTGAAACATGCAATGATGAATATATAGAATCACTACGTATTTTGTTTTCTATATACCAAATTATATACGTATATTATTTTGAAAAAATTTCTTTCAATTTCTTTACATTATTTAATCTAATTTGCTTTATATATATATATATATATATATATATAATAGTAATTAACTGAATGTAATAAGATTAAAAATAACGAATAATTAAAAACAAAACATAAATAAAATATTTCTCCAAATTAAACCACAATTTAAAAAAAATAAAAAGCCAAAAGGTGCTTTACCTGAATCCCGGACCCGCGGAAAAACGGAGCCGCTCGCTCTCCCATCAGTCAGCACCTAACCTACTACTAATTTGGAACTTCAAGTACAACTTCAACCCCACCACATAGTTAATACTAACCTTAACTATGGTTAAATTTTACCCACAACACAACCCATCCTCTCCATTTATTAATCAGCCACTTCAATGTCAGATTCCAACTCTCTAGTAATCACTTTCCTTTTCCTTAAACCTTACAATTACTCTTTCTTGTTAATTTGTCTTTCCTTCCCATATCAGCCTTTGATGTGCTTTTACAGACAAAATGAGCTGTAATGGATGCAGAATTCTCCGAAAAGGATGTAGCGAGGACTGCGTTCTTCGACAATGCTTGGAATCAATAGATAATCCACAATCTCAAGCTAATGCTACTGTTTTTGTTGCTAAATTCTTCGGCCGCGCCGGTCTCATGTCGTTCTTGTCCTCTGTTTCTCAAACTCAACGTCCTAGTATGTCTCATGTCGGAATAATTGATTTTTAATGCCACTACTGTTTATCAAACGGAGCCCTAATTAATTATTTTTTTTTTAATTTTCAGTGTTATTTCAATCTCTTCTGTTTGAGGCGGTGGGTAGAACTGTAAATCCAGTAAGTGGAGCAGTTGGGCTTCTCTGGACAGGAAATTGGCACATTTGTCAAGAGGCGGTGACGACGGTGCTCCGTGGCGGCACAGTTGAGCCTCTTGAAGGAGGAAAATTAATGCCGGATTATGGAAACTTATCAGTATGTGGTGCTTTTAGACCGAAAGACCAGGTTCGAGCGGGTACGACGGCGACAACAACGTTGAAGAGGATAAGGGCGGATTTCGATAATGAAGATGTTAAATTTACATTACCTAATAATCAAAATCCTTATATGGGGTTGTATCCGGCGGAGAAGATGCGGGAAGCATCTCCGTTGGAAGAATCTGAAACGACGTCGTTGAGGAGTGGTGGTTCAAGGACGACTGATCCAAGTTGTTGTATAGAAGGAGGTGAAATAAAGCTTTTGGCACTGTTCGTTTGACATGTTCTTATTAAAGCTTTTGGTACTGTTCGTTTGACATGTTCTTACTTTTTGTTCTCTTGAAATTGAGTATTATGATGATCATGATCTCCGTTTCAACGGTGCAATACTAATCTCTCCTTTTTTTACCCCCAAAGATATTCACTAATCTCTTCTTCTTCAACCAAAAGGTATTATGATTCCTTCGTTCTTAGAAACAGATCTGCGGTATAGGCAACAAGTGACAAGCTCCTGAAATCATACAGCGCTCGGAAAGATACTCTTATTTCCGAAGATAAATCTTAGGTAATTTTATAGTACATTGCTGGAAATCGCTAACCCCTAACTCTCTCTTTTTTTTTTTTTTTAACGAAGATATTGGTATTTCATTTCATATCAACAACCATTACAAAGGCATTAGCTTGATCCAAGTACACAGATTCAGATAACAACTCATTGGAACTTTACAGTACAAGACCCAAAGTAAAAATCAA
>CATIWJ010031682.1:0-28804 GCA_949640765.1 Croton laevigatus | reverse complement strand
ATTGGATCCAAATTGTCAACTTAGGTTAGGGAAATAATAAAAGTCAAATAAATTGATCAAGTATGTGTAAAGTCTACATTACAATATAACCATTAATTTTGATATTAGCCATTGACCTACTGTATGGAAATTATTTTCATCAAATCAATAAACACGTTTAAAATGATACTTACAATATTTCTTCCACGTTACGTGTAAAAGTATATATATATATATATATATATGCATACATATGGCAGTCCAGTGCAGAACGCATACTAAAAAAAAAAAAGAATATCCTAATGCAACCAACCATAGCTCATCCATATCCTAATGCAACCAACCATAGCCCATCCATATCCTAATGCCTAGGCTATGAAACAGTAACAACTAAATTAATGACTGAGATTTTTTATTTTTAACAGTTTTCTAATAAATAGTTTGTGTCATTCTTTGATCTTAATTCAAAAATATCTAATGTATACATATATACTTTTCTTTACTTTATTATTACTATTAGTAGTATTGGTGTGAAAGGACAAAGAGTTAGCGTAGTAGTTGATAGTACAACTATTTTATTTGAAAAATCTGGGTTCGATCTTTACCCTCTTGCTCTTCTTAAATTAGAATACTTATGTTAGAAAAAGAAAAAAAAAGTAGTATTAGAATGGGTAATTTTGTAAATAGATGGTTGTCATTTTTTTTTTAAAATTTTATAAATAACTATTTCTTAGATAGTTATTTTGGTAATCTGAAATTTATTGCTCGCGTGCACATAAACCTATCAATGAATTATGGAAAATTTACAATTTTCTCCCTATATTTTACCTTTTTCAACATTTTTCTCCCTGTCTTTTTTTTTTTGGATAAAAAACTCCTTAATTTAAATTTCCGTTGATATTTTTATCCTTTTGTCTATTTTTTCTATTAAAATAACGGTAGAGGTACTAAAATGTAATTTTTATGGGCCATTTTAAAAACTCAGGAACTAAGGGACCATTTTAAAAATTTGCTTTAAGGGACCATTCTAGACATTTTCCTTTCTTCTTCAAATTCGTTCTTTTTTCCCACCATTAACGCAGCTCCTCCTGCCTCCCTGCACAGCTTCCAGGCCAAACCGGAACATGACGCCAGAGGAGGTCGCCGCAAGCCTTTCCTGTGCCTCCCTCCGATCGGACCTTGACAAAGGCAGGTCTTCTCTTCTGGTGCTTATCGTTAGATTTCTAAAAATGGAAGCAGATCTGGATTTGTTCGAAACCAGAAGATGCGTCGTGGTCCGATCGGAGTAACCAACGTGGCTCATCTTCGACAGTACCAGGCTTGTGCGACGGCGCAACTGCGGTGGGTTTTATGGAGATTCGAAAAGTCGAAGATATGTTTTCGCCTTCTTTTTCTTCGCATCATTCTTTTTTCCATGCCCAAATTTCATCGATGACGGATCGAAGGGCAAATGGCGGTGCTTCCGGGAAGATAGCCTTCGTCTACGTCGGAACGAAAGGCCAATAGAGGTGCAAGGTTGGGTAACCAGATTTATTTGTGTTATGTTTTGATTTTTGCTTGATTGTGAATTTGAAGAACTCATTGGAGTTCTGTTGTTTTGTTTTTCTGAAATAATGGTTTCAAATATTGATTGCGATTGATGATTTGCTGTGTATGGTTTGGTTATTGTTTCAGCAATTCATTGTCTTGAGTTATTGCGATTGATTCACTCTGTTAGTTTTGATTTCTTAAGTTAAATATCTATTTTTTGGTCTTGAGTTTACAGCTACAAAAATTGTTTCTTAAGTTCTCTGGTTTTGATTCACTCTGCTGTGTATGATTTCTTAAGTTAAATTGTTCCATCAAATTCTGGAGATGGTGGAAATAGAGGCAGCGGCAGTGGCTAGAGTTTGATGGTGGGGATGGAGGAGCTGCGGCTAGGGTTAGAAATTAGAGAACAATGTTGAAGAAGGGGGGAAAAGTTCAAAATAGTCTTTTATTTTTTTGAGCTTTTTCAAAAGGCCTGTAAAATTACATTTTGATCCTTCAACGTTTATTTTAACAGAAAAAATAGACAGAAGGAGGAAAATGTCAACGAAAATTTAAATTAGGGAGTTTTTTGTCCAAAAAAAAAGACAGGGAGGAAAATGTAGATATAGATAAAACTTAGGGAGTTTTTTGTAAATTCCCCTATTTTCAATATAATTGACCCTGAGTTTCTGGGTTTGTAATTAACAAGTTTCAATTCAAACAGGTGATGAATGAGATAGAATTTTCGGTTTAAAACTGAAATCAAGCTGAAAAATCGGTTCAGTTGATATTCAGTTTCTAAATGCTTCTGTTCGGTTTTTTATTCTAAAAAACCAATTCAATTTTTTATTCAGTTTTGAGATTTTACTGAACCGAATTTGAGCACCCTTTCAATTTTTTATTTAGTTTTGAGATTTTAACCGAACCAAATTTGAAGACCTCTACTTTCATTATTGAATTCCGACGAAACGAAGCAATAATCTTCATTAGGGTTACTGCATGTCTCTATTTTGATAGAGTTAGTTTTTAACAGAATAACTTTTCCTAGCAATTTTTTTATTTTTTATTTTTATTTTTTAAATAAATTTAAAAGCATCTAAAAAACCATGGAAAAATAATTTTAAAGGGACTAAATCCTAACATTATACAAAACTAAACTGAAGAACGAAATAATTTTTTCCCCTTTAAATAATAATAAAACTGAAACATTAGGCACCAACTCCTAAATTATAATTAGAAGAGAAGGGATCAAATAATTTTTTTTTCCCTATCATTCTCAATTAAACTATTTGCCGTCAAGATCAAGCTTAAGCACTTAACATCTATATATTAATTTGGAGACTACACATTCAAAATACTAATTACATTAAAAGCTAACTATCGTCCAACGGGACCAAAATTAGTTAACCTACAATTTCCACATAATACATGTTATAGAAAAAGTACATACTATAAGATAAATTTTAAAAAAAGGCCACATGGCCAAGTTCAGTGGAATGCGAGTAAGATACACTCAAGCAACATTAAAAGTGGGATGAAAAAAATGGAATACAAAAAGAGTTGAATGGATAATCTTCTGGGACTCGTCAATAGAGCCAATTTGTACAGCCTCAAACAACTTTTCAAAGAAACCCTTCAGCCAAAATGTCAAAGAGACAAACGAGCTGTTGTGATCAGCTTGCACTTCCATTTTTCCATTCTTCACCTCACCTTTCAACCATCAATTCCTTCCTTCCAAGAAGAAACCGCTTGAACCTCACAACACAAACTCACAAAGGTTAAGTTGCAAGGTTCCCGGTCGCTCACTTGCGCTCCCATAAGAGGTTTCTTCTTCAAGCCCATCACTTTCTAAACCCAAACTTTTATAATGCCAATCCCAAAATTTCAAAATGCTGATTCGAATGTCAACTGCTAAGTCTTCCTAAAAGCCAGCCCAGAAAGAGGGTGTTGCTCTAAACCCCCAGGAACAAACACAGGAAGCTGGTTTGAGGCAGAATTTCTTTTGAATCTAGACTCCCGAGGTAAGTTGGGAGGCAACCGCTGCTGACTCTCTTGCAAACCTGCACCCCCTCCATTTCTGAAACCTTCCCTAACTGGAGCACTCAAGAGAGGGCCACCAAAGAAAATGGAGTCCCCTGTATACATTAGCTTCTCAGGTTGCTGCGCCAGTGGCTTGGCCGATGACGATGAAGGTGGATCTTGTGCCGGAATAACTGGTTTCCTGGCCTGGTTGCAAGTTTCTGTACTCTGTCTTGGCAATCCTATTTGCATTGCCGATTTGTTTCTGGTCTCAGAAGCAGACACAGGAATAGATACATACCTGCCAGCATCTTGGTCCCAGACAACAGATGTTCTTTTGACATCTCTAAGGAGAGAAGTAGCTGGTGCAGAAAGAAGTAATGGATCCGTACTAGTAGTTCCCTTATGCACAATCTTTTCATCAATTCCGGATGTAGGATGTGATGAAGGGTTGTTTCCAGCAAGGAAAGGAGCCTTAGATGCTGCAGGTACAGTATGATCAGGAAAAAAGCCAGGGACTGAAGTTGCAGCACTAAAACAACCTAAACCTTGAGTTTTTGGGAGGGGGCTAAGTGTGACAGACTCATGAATGTGGCTTGGGCTACTGAAGCTACTAACACTCTGAGTCCCTGTTTCATACCCATCCCTGCTGCCTTGACTCGGGGCAAAAGAGTTTCCAAAAGTAGGCAATTTCAACTCATACTTGATGTCTTTGTTTGGCCCTGTGTCGGTGCTCACACTACTTCTGACACTCATGTTACCACTAGAGCTGTAATCAGCATCAGGTAACAGGCGGTTATCAACTGGCTTTAAAACTGATGATGATGCCCTGGCCTTGGCTGCTGCTCTCATAGCTTCAGTAGAATCCAACTTTGCAAGTTTCCAAGCGCTAATTCGAATGGGCCTCTTTGGTAATTTGTTCCCTCTATCCGCAACTCCAGCTGCATCTGGATCAATAGTAGATGGAACCATCCCAGGTTCCAGGTGTGGTACAACTTCATCCTGCTACAACCAAACTTGAAACCAGTTATCAAACAACAGGGATGACCAAAAGCTTGCATCAAATTATTGTTCAATTCCGTGCTTGATACTTATGATCCAAAAACAAAATATAGAATCTGGACAATGGGAATGCGTCTCATTTGAAGCTCATACAAATCTATACTTAACAGTGAAGAAGAGTATTAGATCAAGTTAGCAGTTGGAGACACCAAACACCATTTGAAGGGATAATGTCAACCAATGAACTTCTACATAAAACATGAATTTATTTGAACCAGTGTGTTAGATGGAAGAGTAGAAAAGGCCAGCGGGGTGAGAAAAGCAAATTTCCAATCCAATATGCTCCGAATAGTTAAAAAAAATATATATCCAAATAAATGCTAGAGCAGAAACAGCATTAGGCCATGTATCCTTAATTGTCAAATTCCAACAAATAAATTAGAGAATGCAGAATTAACATAGAAATGAAGTCCTAATAGAATTTATTAATAAATGAATATTCATGTTTGGAATGATATAAACTAAAACAAATCAATTGAATTCCATAATTTTCTGATACAGAATTTGATTACGCCACTACTTATTCACTTAAGTGATACGAAATACATAAATAATTTAAGTTTAGATGATGTGGTTATTTTTTATCCATAAATTCTGAGAAATTATTTTTGTCAATTTGTGAAACTTATTTGGATATTCTACTTATTTCTTTACAAATTAGATTTATTCATATTCAATGGTACTAAACTACATTCATAAACTATGGAATGAATTCTTGTTTTTTTTATTTTCCAAAGACAAACATGTGGAATACATTTCAGAATGAATTCCACAAAAGCACTTGTTCTATGAAATAAAAGATTAGCATTATTTATGGGGTAGTCCTAACCAACGGAAGCATCATGTTGCTCCAGCCAAAAAATTAAGAATAAGTCTTTATTTGGTGCAGTTTATTATGCCAACATTCCCTCGTCTTCTTCACATGCTATTCATTGTTCAGAGAATAGCTATCCTTCCTCAATGGTACCAATACTATTCAGTCAACAATATTGCAGGTCAAGGAACCTTCAAGCCCAACCAGTAGTATTTGCATATATCAAATACGTAAAATTGAAAAATAAAAACAGAAAGGACCATGCTTATTCTGAAAACCAGACAAGAGCCAAACCAAGTACCAAAAGGGAATACCTGATAATCCACAAACACCCTTGGAGGTGTACACCATGCTCCCTTGTATGGCAGTCCAAGTGAACTTCCACCGCTCAAGCCCGTTGTAGCAGACCCTGTTGGAGAGTACGGAATATTTGGCAGTTCCTCATCCACAGATGCTCCAACAGGTGCTTCACTCATTGCTCTCATTGCCACAACATATTCATAGGTTGTAATGCCCTAATTCAATGTTTATGGTCAAAAAAGAAAAGGAAAATTTAGATTGCATGAACTTTTCCTAGTAACCATTATAATTTGCATTAACTCTTTCTTTTCACAACTCAATTCAGTCACTGAAATAATACATAATGTATAACTGGCATTCTAACCCTAATATACTTTTATATTTCATATATTTAACTTCCTGTTGCCCATCTTCTCAGCAACCAACACAAGAACTAGAAAAATATACTTTAAAAAACCACTTTTAAGTCAACTCTCTTTACCACAAACCTTTCTGATCAATATCATGTGGAAAAAGAAAAGTTCACCCAGAGGAATGCATGCCAGAAGTGAGACTAAAGTACACACAGCCTGCACAATCCAAATTCAACATCAAAAACAAAAAACTGATAACATCAAATGACATATGAGATACCAACTTTTCTCTAAGAATAGGTGGTCAACATACCACAACAATTCCAAAAGGAACTTGAGAGAATCCATTTCCAAGTGTGTCAACAATCTCAGCTTCCATGCTTCTCTTATGAACAAAGAAACGCACTAGTACAGCAATGCCAACACCAGCTTCAAATACGAGCTGCATAGCAGTAGAGAGACATAAACTTTAACCCATTAAAAGAAAAAGGAGTATTTGAAATGAAGTCACATAAGTTGGAGCAGAATACATACCCAAACAAGACTAATGGCCATCAGAGAAATAAAAGTCACATAATTTTTGTAACCAACACAATTATTAAGCCACTGCAGCCGAGCCAGAGACTAAATTAGTTTCAATGGAAATTACATTCTCTTTACTTTAGAGCACTTCAAAAGATAATTCAAGATGAAAGCAGAAAAGAACCACAGAAACAAGAAGTACCCGACAATGGTGATCGAAACCATCGACACATTTATCACAACTTCGGCAGTGTTTGCTAAACTTGCGTACCTGCAGATTTTAAATTTTTTATGGTTAACAAGGAACATGTGTCATAAGAAGCCAATCAGTATGGGATGGTTATGTGGATAAGGATAAGGCTGTCAGTTATCCTTTTTTGTTCCATGAAGAGTAGAACCAACAATGATATCAGCAGGAGAGAACATGGCATAAGACCATTGCATTGAGCCCACAAGAGAAGTGTCTCCATTGCTAAAATTGCAGAGTGCATTTAAATTGAACTTCCAGCACAAAGTATCAATATCATCAAATAGGTGATACAGAGATTCAGTTTGGGAATGATATCGTAAGGTAAGAGAAAGAGAGAATATTCCTATCCATAGGTAGGTAAATTTTAAAAAAAGTAATAATACCATCATATGACATTAGTAATATTTATATACCTCAGCATTGCATAAAGTACAAAACAAAGCATCTTCAGCAGCACCCTGTTGTTCAGCAAGGCCTTCCTGTTTGCGGCAATCTTCATGAACAAACAAAGCACAGAAAATTCCTCCATATATATAACTAGATTTTCTGGTGTTTCCAGTATCAACTCTCCCATTTTCTCTCACTGAACTTTTTTTGCTAGAGTTACCGCCAGCTATAGAGCTTCTAGAAGCTGATGATGGGGAAGAATGCAATGCACTACCAGTTTCATCAAATTTTCTCGGTAAATCTTTCTCTGATATTCCAGGGTTTATGCTCTGCTGATGAATCGTGTCTGCAGAGAATTTAGACATAATGCCAGGATCTGCAGGATTAATTGCAGTGCACCGAACATAAAGAATGAAAACAAGGAGTACCTGCAAAGCCATGAGAAGAAACATGGGAACTGAGACAAATATCAGGCCAAAAGATCACAAATCTTGAAATTAGTACTTTCTAAAGTTTGTATTCCTACAACACTAATCATGAAAATACATGCGTAATTGACACATTTATTTAGAAAATATACAGGGATACATAATTGCGCTCGACACATCAGATACTATATTAAATGCAAAATCTATTTAAATATGGAGAAGATGGAGGGAAGGAGTTGCATTTGAGTGATGAAAGAAAGGACTGCATTACTATGGTCAACTACATTGCAATGGATCATCCATGCTGAGTTTGTCTCCTCCATTAATATAGGCTACTAACATATACTCATTTAACCAATGTATTGACTTCAAACATGTAAGATCCAAAAGTTATTCACAGAAGCCATAATAGAAGAGATAATTACTATTCAATAGAAAGGATGAATTACTCTTCAATCTCTGTAATTTAGTGAAATTTACAAGTCAGGAACTATTTTAAAAAAATCAATTACAAGGTTTTTCCACTAAATTGCCGTTTAACAAGATCTTATGTTAAATATATGCTTACTGTTTTAGATAGTCAACTAAAACACCCAAACAAAACACTTCTCTTCCAATTTTCTCCTTCAAGAAAATGAACCAAATTTTATCTAAAATGAATAAATGGAATTTTTATTTATAAATTAGAATTAGTAACATTCAGACTACAAGGGAAACTCAGGGTATAACTTGACACTGGCACCACACAAAATAGAGGGATTGTTTAATTGATATTTGAAATTTATGTCCTAATCTGAAAATATCATTAAATTACAGAGACCAAAAGTAATTCACCCTGATTGAAAAGTAAGGCCAAGGACAAAAACAATTCAAACCTATGCACACTTTTGCTTTTGTCCGCTACATTAAAATTAACAATAATAGCCAAATTTTTGACATGTATACAATTACAGCTCCCGTCTAGTTTCTCTTGAGATTATGGGCCATTAATGGTGGATGATAGACGAATTAGTCTATATAATTTTAAGTTGAGAATGACAAAATTAAATCTAACGATAAGAATAATAATTTCCTTTTCCCCCTTATGGCCGCATCTATAACAAAGACAAGGTTGGTCAAATTTAATAACATGAATAATATCCTTTCCTTCGTCGACTTATTTTTAAGAATTTGTTCTAGGGAAAATTATAAAAATTGTCTCTGAAGTTTGTTGAAAAATACTGTTTTGCCCCTCTAATTTTAAGAATGGACTCTTTTATCCTGTAATTTGATTTTGTTAGACTAATTCGACTTTCTGTCGAAATAATACCCTGTTTTCCATTAATTCTTTGTCTAATGACCTAATTATTAACCTTACTAAGTTTCTAACAACTCTTGTTAAAGGAATATAAAACAATTTTGGTAACGAATTTGGAACTTAAGACGGCAAATACTACAAATTCTTATAGAATAAACTATAACCCAAAGATTTAGTACGGTTAATTACATAATTAGCCAAAGAATTGATGGAAAATAGAGGGTATTATTTTAATAAAATGATGAATTAGTCTAACATAAACAAAATATAGGGATAATATTTTTAAAATTAGAGGAACAAAACAATGTATTTTGACAAACCTCCGGAACAATATTATATTTTCCCTTTTTTACTAACACTAGTTTCTCTTGGCATGCGTTTCACGCATGCACTCATGTTAGCCACTCGCTATTTAATTTTATGATCTTTTTAAGATTTTTTTATGGGAAAACTACATTTTTGATCGTGGGTTTAACGTAATCTACAATTTTGGCCCTAAATTTTTTGAAATTTACAATTTTGTCCCTATATTTTGATTCCATCAGACGATTATGTCCTGTTAAAAAAACCCATTTTTTGTTAAATCAGCCATCAAAAATGACATATTTAACCTCAGTTAAATATATATTCTAATTTATATTATTATATTATATTTATATTATCAATATTTTTTTCTTAGTTAAGGATAATTTAAAAAAAAGGGAAAAATAAAGGGAAAATAAACGCAGGGACAAACAATCGACGCATTTGGATGAACCAGTACATTGCCGGCAATGAAGCAGGACCAGCCAAAAGAGATGGCAACAGTGACGTCACCAATAGTGCGGGCAAGCAAAGTTCTTTTTAGAGCGATTCATGCATTTCCATTTGTCATTCTTCAGAAAAAGCTCTATTTTGAAAGTCTCTAAAACCCATTTGAAACAAAAAACAATTTGAACATAAATCATGAAATAGTGAAAACCCATTTCCACGAAGAGTCTAGAATTTGTGGAGCAGCTTGGGAATCTCCTGCTGGAAATCACCTAAACTTAGAGAATCTAAGGTTGGAAGGTAATATTCAAAATCTTCTTTCGTTTTTGTTCTAATGTCTGGTGGGTCTTCTTTTACGTTTCTAGCTTTTCCTTTGCCTGCCATTTTCTTGTTTGATCCTCTGTGTTCATCGATGAGTTTGAGTCTGTTTTCATCGATGAGTTTATGAATCTCTTGATTCTATTCATCTTGCTCTTGATGGTTCATATTCATGAACACCAATCATCACATATCAGCCTTATTTGCATCAATCTATGTTTTCTTCCTTTTTTTTTTCAATTTATTAAAATATAATACAAAAATTCATCATGATGTTAACAGAAAGTGGGTTTTTTTTTAACAGGACATAATCGTCCAACGAAATCAAAACATAGGGACAAAATTGCAGATTTTCAAAAATGCAAGGAAAAATTATAGATTACGTTAAAATCCAGGGACAAAAATGTAATTTTTCCCTTTTTTATTCAATAACTTTCACTTATTTACCCTATGGCACCCTGAACTTTGTGAATGTCTTTTTATGTCCCTAAACTTTCACTTATTTCCCTTATGGCACCCTGAACTTTGCAAATACCTTTTCATGCACCTCTTTTTTATTGTGTTAAATACACACTTCGTTGAGTTGTACAAAGTACATGTGATTACAAACGTCTATAGTAGCGTGAACTGGGAGATAGCCGTCCGACACGGATTAGTAGTGTTAGATTTTGGAGTTTTTTGTAATGAAAATTACACTATTAAGGTAAGGCAACAATTTAATTTTACCCCAATTTCACCAGTTCTCAAATCTCTAACTTTGTAAATCATTTTAAGGAGGAAGGTTGTCTTGGAGGCAACTTGACCATTAAAATTTTGAAACGAAGAACCGAATTGACCAATTTTCCGATTAGTGCAGTTCACGGTATGGAAAATGGCTGAACCGATGATATGCTGGTCGGTTACGATTTTTCTGGTTAAACCAAACTTAACCATATGTGAAACTATGTTGGTTTGATAAATAAGAATACCTAGAGAAAAAATTAAAACTCTGTATCATTCCCAATAGAAACAAATTGAAAAACCTAATCGATTTGATTGATTCTTCCTCTCACCCTCTTCTGCCCACAATTAACCACCACCACCGCAAGCTATTCACTTGTGTGGTGGAGCCGCAAGCATGTTATTGAAAGATTGGATGACTAGAGCAACTACTGTTAGTTTCGGGAATGCAAAATGAGGAGCACAATTGAAATTGTGTTTGGAGGATCCAGCCAATTTTGAGGCTGTTTCTACTACTTTTAATAAATCTAATATATTTGGGAGGCTTCAAAGTGTCAAACTGTGCCATTGGTGGAAAGAACCTTTATTTAAGATTTTGAAGTAGTGCTCGTGATGCTATGGGTATGCTATGGTCTCTAAAGGTGTCCAGAACGTACTAGATTTCCTCCATAATGATTTCCCAATCATGAATACCATTGGCATTTTTGGTAAGTGTTGTTTAATTATGGTTCATTTCATTTTGTTTCTTGGGCCAAGTTGGAGAAAAGAAAATTCACTATTTTATAACCTTTTTCCGAAGTGGTCTTTTATAAAAGCAACAATATTCATTTCTCTGAGTTCAAAAGAAAAGAAAAAAACCTTGTTTTGGGTCTTGTGAAGAACAATGCGGTGCCTGATCCTTTCTATGGTTTGAATAATGAAGCAATCATAGATAGAACTGATTCTGGAACGTTCTATACATTTTGGATAATTTATGAAAAGATTTTAGTGTAAAAAATTGAAAACTAGTAGCAAATTTGGCCAAATATAGTCACTAGTAAGTTTTTACTTTCTGATCCAAGTGTCGTCTTTTTTTTTTCTTGCAAACCGAACCAAACTGAATTCACCTTTTTGGTTCAATTCAAAATCAATTCATAGCTTAGTTTTAAAAGGCGCGAGGCGCACCGAGGTGCAGGCGCGCGCTTTTCGTAGGCGAGGCGCACCGAGGCACAAAGGGTCCCTCGAGTCTAAAGACAACTTATGAACACTTTGTTAAGAGTGGCTACAACAGATATAGCAATGGAAATCTACAAAACAACAAAAACCCCACTTGCATTATAAACATTGAAATGGGACCCACTATGTTTTAAGACGTGTCAACAATCCACCGTTTTACCACCTTCATTAGTCTTTAAATACTCATCCTTCACTTTCCGTCAAAATTCAAAACCTGCTTTTCTTTTTTCTTCTCTGCTGACTTTTTTGTTTCTTTCCAGATTACTACCTTTTCTTGCTTGTCATCTGCATGGACCTCCAGAAATTCTTGCTCTTATTATGCAATTATGTTTGTTTCTTGTTTTTTCACTTTCTTTTCTTGATTTCCGAGGTATCTCAGCCTCTCGGTTGAACCCATTTGAGCCAGGTATTCTTTTTTTTTTTTTTTTAACGTAGCCAGGTACTCTCTTACCTACCGAGAAAGTTGAATCGGAAGTTGATGATAATCATATAGACTATTTGCGCCTCACACCCAAAAGCCCGCGCCTCAGTCGCCTCACGCCTAGGGAAAAAAGCGCCAAAGCGCGCGCTTCCTGTAAACGCTTTTTTTTTATGGAGGAAATTTTAAAACTAAGATTCATAGGTCTTATCGGTTCGGCTTGCGGTTTGCGGAGAGCCGATAGGTTCGTTTCAAGGTCCGTTCGGTTCAATTTTTTGAACCGAACTGCATTTGCACACCCCTAGTATAAAGGTAGTTCCGTTAGAAGTTGGTTGATAGAAGAGCTTGATCCTAAGCCTTTCCTAGTATATTCTAGAAGGGCCAAATCTGACAGGGGCAGCAAGGGTATTCTTTAAAGCAAAATTGAGGAGCTAGAAATCAATACACATCAGCAGATTCCTTTTGAGTAGTATTGAAGTCATTTGAGTAGAGAGAGATGATTATCTCTTAGCATAGTGAATTTCTGTTATTTTAGGCAGTGTCTCTGCACGGGCTGTGGCCTTGGGGTTAGTTAGCTAGCCTGTTACTTTGTCTTTACTATTCATTCCCTAAGAATCTCATCTGTAATTCATCTTTCTTCAATCAATACAACTCTTCCGTTATTCTAATTTCCAGCTCTTCTTTTACTCTAAAAGCTTGAGATTAACGTACTAATCTCTAACAATTGGTCTGACCTTACGGATCCCTGAATGACCAAAACAAAAATGGAGCAAAGAGCAGAAGCATTAGAGGAGTTTCGTCCATTGAAACCTCAATAGCATCCATTGTAAGAGAATAAGAGAAAATTGTTTGTTTTGATTAGAACAGATGTACATATTTATATACATTCTAACCTGTCCACTTTAGGAAATAAACAAAATCTCCTATAATCAAGCTAACTGATATAGGACAAATATCTATTTACATTTATTTCTCTAACACTCCCCCTCAAGCTGGAGCATAAATATATCTATCATGCCCAGCTTATTACATATGTAAATAACTTATGGACCATTGAGAGCCTTTGTGAAAATGTCCCCTAGTTGTTCACCAGTCTTCACATAAGCTGTAGAAATCAAGTTTTGTTGAATTTTCTCATGGACAAAATGACAACCTATCTCAATGTGTTTAGTTCGTTCATGAAAAATAGGATTTGAGGCAATATGAATTGCAGCTTGATTATAACACCACAGCTTTGTTGGACTTGCTACCTTAAAACCAATCTCAGCTAGGAGTTGGGAGACCTACATCAGTTCACTTAATGATTGCGCCATTGCTCGATACTCAAATTCTGCATTAAATCGTGATACCACATTCTGTTTCTTACTCTTCCATGAGACCAAATTACCATCAACGAAGACACAATACCCAGTAGTGGATCTCCGATCAATCTTGGTGCTTGCCCAATCTGCATCAAAGAAACATTCAATATTTCTATGCCCATGATTTTGATACAGAATACCTCGCCTAGGAGCACCTTGAGATAATATAATATTTGTTCCAAAGCTAACCAATGATGGACTATAGGGGAGGATATAAACTGACTCAACGCTAATTGAATAAGCGATGTCAGGACGAGTTACTGTGAGAGTTTAGTTTTCCAACTAACCTCCTATATTGTTCAGGATCATTAAAAAACTCTCCATCCTTGGAAAGTTGGTGATTAGGAAGCATTAAAGTACTGCATGGTTTGGCTCTTAATTTCCCAGTTTCTGCTAACAAATCCCAAACATATTTGCATTGAGATAAAAAGATACCCTTCCTGCTTCTTGACACCTCAACTCCCAAGAAATATTTCAAGGAACCCAAATCTTTAGTATTGAATTTGTCCTGAAGGAATGATTTTAATGATGAGATTCCCTCCATATCACTTCTAGTAATCACAATATCATCAACATAAACCACTAGTAGAGTGATGCCAGACGTAGATTGCTTATAAAATACAGTGTAATCACTCTTGGATTTTTGCATCCCAAACCTCTCTATTGCTTAGCTAAACTTTCCAAACCAAGCACGAGGACTTTGCTTCAATCCATACAATGACTTTTGAAGACAACATACTTTTCCAGGTTCCCCCTGAGCAACAAACCCAAGAGGTTGCTCCATGTACACCTCTTCTAAAATATCACCACGCAAAAAGGCATTCTTCACATCAAGTTGGTGCAAAGCCCAATCATTCATTGCCGCCAAGGAAATAAACAAATGAACCGAAGTCAACTTAGCTACTAGAGAGAGTGTCCAAGTAGTCAATCCCATAAGTGTGAGTATAGCCCTTAGCAACCAACCGAGCTTTGAGACGAGCAATAGATCCATCAGCATGAAACTTCACAGCAAAGACCCATTTACATCCAACTGCTTTCTTGCCAAAAGGTAGGTCAACTAGCTCCCAAGTGCCATTTTCAATCAAGGCATTCATTTCATCAAGCATGGCTGACGTCCACCCAGAATGGGATAGGGCTTGCGAAACAGACTTTGGGATCACAACTGAATCAAGAGAAGCAACAAAAGAGCAAGCAGATGATAATTGGTTATAGGTAACACGAGGAAATAGGATAGGTGCATTGGCGTTTACCTCTTCGAAGAGCAATAGGTAACCCAAGTTCACTAGGCAAAGGATCCAATGAAGAAGGCGATACTGGTTCCGGACTAGGATCAGAGGAGTGAGGTCTTCGAGAGTAGACATTAGTGACAGGTGGTCAAGGTGGTGGGAACGGTGGTGGACGTGGAACTTGATCAGACTCTGAACTGATGACATGATACACTAATAACTCATCACAATCTGGTGAGGATTTATACAAAGATGAGTCACCAAAGAATGGGGTCCATTCATGAAAAGTGGCATCAACTAAAACCACATACCTGTTTAAGAGAGGAGAAAAACACCTATACCCCTTTTGCAGACGAGAGTATCCTAGGAAAACACACCTCAATGACTTAGGGTCAAGTTTAGAAACATTTGGGCGATTATCACGAACAAAGCAAGTACACCCAAATATACGAGATTCAATAGGAAATAGAGGGTTAGTTGGGAATAAAACTTGAAAGGGTACTTGGTTCTGTAAAACTATGGAAGGCATACGATTTATCAAAAAACATGCAGTAGAAACAGCATCGACCCAAAAAATGTTTAGGTACATTAGTTTGGAATAAAAGAGCTCTAGCTGTCCCAAGGAGATGTCTATTTTTCCTTTCAGCTACTCCATTTTAGGTACATTAGTTTAGAATAAAAGAGCTCTAGCTGTCCCAAGGAGATGTCTATTTTTCCTTTCAGCTACTCCATTTTGGAATGGAGTATCAGCATAAGATGACTGGTGGAGTATCCCATGTTGGGTCATGTATGTCTGAAAGGGTGTAGAAAAATACTCTTTAGCATTATCAATTCTCAAAGTCTTAACAAGAACACTGAATTGAGTTTTAATCTCAGCACAAAAGGATTGAAAATGAGACAATAACTCAAAACAAGATTTCATAAAATAAAACCAAGTCATACGAGAGAAATCATCTACAAAAAATATCGAAATCCATTAGATAAAACAAAACAAGGTCCCCAAACATCATAATGAACTAACTCAAAACTATGACTAACCCTCTTATTAATTCGAGGAAGAGACGAAAAATGATGGTGTTTAGCAAATTGACATGACTCACAATTTAAAGATGACACTTTTTGAAACTGAGGGTATAATTTCTTGAGCAAAGATAGAGATGGATGTCCTAGCTGATAGTGGACCTCAAAGGGAGATAAGGTGCTAAAACAGGCAATGGGACGAGGTATTTGGGTATCCAGGATGTATAGCCCCCCTGATTCTCGTCTTTTACCAATAATCCTCTTCGTCATAAGATCTTGAAAAAGACAATAATTAGGGAAGAATGAGACACAACAGTTGAAAGCATGTGTAATTTTGCTAACAGAGACAAGATTAAAGGAGAATTGAGGTAAGCTAAGAACAGAAGTAAACGGTAATGCGGATGTAACATTAATAGTGCCAGAACCAAGAACATTATTGATCCATCTGCTAAGGTAACTGAAGAAAGGTGTTTATGAAAGCTAGAAAAGAGTTTTGGATTACCTGTCATGTAATCTATGGCACCAAAATCAATGACCCACTTTCTAGAAGATCAGAGAAGACATATATTGTTTTTACCTGACTTAGCAAGAGCAGTGATAGACTGGGAGTTTTTGGATGCCTCCTGGAATTTGATGAATTTGGCATATTCATCTGCAGAAATCGAAAAGGTCTTATCATGAAGGGTCTCATTGGTAGTAACCATATGAGCAGATTGTGATCCAAAAGCCTTCTAATTCTTTTTAAGCAACTTTGGACAATCTTCTTTGTATGACCAGGTTCATGGCAGTAGTAGCAAACCAATCCTGAGCCTTGACTTCCAAAATTCCGGGTTCCACCTCTAGAACCATTACTACTTCCCCTGTAATTTCCCCGTGGTCGAGGTTGAATGGTATCTGTACTATTCTAGCTAAGAAGAGCATTGGGTTGAGATGCGAATGAAGCCTGATGACTAGGTAAAGTTCGTAACACCCTAGTTTAAGCTTCTCTCAAAGTGGCAACACTAGGATCAGACAAAATATGTGATTTTACTCCTCCATACTGAGAGTTAAGACCAGCCAAGAAACTCATGATTGCCATATGTTCTCTTTGTGCCTGTTGAACCTTGACATCTGCACTAAAAGGCAATAGTGCATTCAACTCGTCATAAACCCATTTGAAGTGCATGTGGTAAGTATTAAGAGACTGATCCTGTTGTTCAGCTCGAGAGAACTCTTTGCATATATAAAAAATACGGGAAATATTCTCTCTTCAAGAGAAAACAAAAGCCAATTCCTCCATTGCATCTTTAACATAATCACAATGGGTAATGTGACCAGACTGCTCACGTTCGATAGAATTACGAATTTGCATGAGCAACTGAGCATCAATTCTCATCCATTCAGAATATCCAGAATCATTTTCAGCTGGAGGACTCCGAGTGAGATGACTCTCTTGGGAAATACTTCCCAAATATAACTGGACAGTCTTATTCCAATAATAATAGTTGATCCCATTTAATTTTTCATCAGTAATTTTAGCCACAGATGACACTAAACTTGTAACCACATGCTTTTGTTCAGTCATTATTACTGATGAAAAAAAAATAGACACAAATAGAAGAAAATAGCCGAACCAAGAATAGGGAAACTAGCACCTGACTGTTGGAATGAAGAATGACCACTAGGATGAGAAACAAAACACCAAAACAACACCAGAACAAGAAATCTAGTCTCCGGAAAACTGTCCACGTGCCGGCGCGTGATTCTATCTGAAAAAATTCAAACGGCGCGTGAGCTTCACTCGCCAAAGCTCTAGGTCACTGGACTTTAGGGAGAGGCCGATCTGAGGCCTACGCTTCTTCCAAAAGAGGCAGTGATGAAAGCAAAGCAGTCTAGATAGGTGACCTAGACTGAACAGTACCACCGTACTGTTAACAGATTTCCGAAACAAAGCAAACGCTATCCAAACCTCTCCAAACAGAGTCAAAAAGCCTCCACAAGCTCTGATACCATGTAATAGAATGGGAGAAAATTGTGTGTCTTGATTAAAAGAGATGTACATATTTATACATTCTAACCTGTCTACTTTAGGAAATAAATTAAATCTCCTATAATATAAAGCTAACTGATATAGGACAAATATCTATTTACATTTATTTAACAAAGATCAACACCAACAATACTTCACAGAACTCAAAAACCTTAAATGTAAAACCACCTCTGACATCTCCAAAAGCTCTACAACTAAGACACCAAACAACGCCCTCCCTCCACAACCCTAAGTTACAATAACCACCTCTCACACCACCAGCCTTTACTATTCTAAAAAACTTAGAGATGCCCATCTTCTTTGGTCTAGACCAGCTCGGTTGGATTGCCCGAGCAGAGCAATATTTCGAAATCTATAATACACCTCCAGACATAAAGGTTTCTACCACTTATGTGGGTATGGAAGGTTACCCAGTATATTGGTTGCAATGGATTCGTCATCGGAGCCCCAACTTGGAATGGACCCATTTGAAAACAGAATTGATTTAGTATTTTGGTGAATAAATTGCTAAGAATCCCTTTGAATATCTTGCGGCTGTCAAACAATCAAGTACTATTTTTTATTATATCGCTCAGTTCATATCTCATGCATCTCAGCTTCCAGATATTTCTTATCCCCAATTCTTGGGTTACTTCCTCAACGGATTGCGATCTGATATTCAGGTCCACATCTGCTCACATGAAGACACCGATATTCCTAGAACCGCTAAAACTTGCCCTAGAAATTGAAAGAGAACTAGAACAACCAATACAACCCAAAACCTCATTCAAAACCCCCTCCTATGATGACGTTAATTCTTATGGTCTAAAGCCCAAACCAACAAAACCCCACACCACTCCGTATCCAATCACTAACCCACTCACCCATCAAATTTGATACCAACCCCCTTGTTACAGAATCATATCTGTACAGTTGTAATTAGCTAAATGATAGGAGAAATCTAGGGGAATAAATGTAGGATTTGTTCTCATTCTTGTATAGGGATTTGTTTCCATTATTTTGTCTTTAGTGTTCATTCCCTAAGAATATCATCTGTAATTCATCTTTCTTCAATCAATACAACTTCTCTTCCCTTATACTCCAATAGCTTAAGATAAACATTCCAATCTCTAACATTGGCCCTCTATGAAATATGTTATCTGCTTCATCAATGAAAGCTTCTAAAGACGTTTGTAACCACGCGTGGTTTGTCCAACTTAGCAAAGTGTGTGCTTAACACAAAATAAACAAGTTCAGATGCATGAAAGACATTCGCAAAGTTCAGTGTGTGATACAGGAAATAAGTGAAAGTTCATGGGCATGGATATATATTAGCAAAATTCGAGGTGCCATGCAGGAAATAAGTGAAAGTTGAGGGCATAAATATTTATTCGGGCCATATTCAATTATTGAGAATAAAATAAATATAAAATTAGTAGTAATTGTGTTTTTTACGATTTTATTTATTTAATAATTTTTTTAATTAGTTAATATATAAAATTTAAAGATTTAATATGTATTAAAATATTATTCTATAACATAACATAAATTTGAGTACTAATTTTGAATTCAAGTTAAAAATTATGAATATGAATTAAAATATTATTTTGTGTAGAATATAATTTATGATATATTATGTATTTTATTTAAGATAAAAATTGTTATTTTCAAAAAAATATTTTTTTTATATAACTATGCACAAAAATTAATTTGAATTTTGCTAGGAAATTATGAATAAAAATTAAATTAGTATTCCGTGATAGAACATAATTCCAGTTTATTGCTTTTATTAGTATAATTCAAATATTTGTAGGATAAATTAATTTATTAATAATTTTATAATGACTTATAAGAATATCTTATTCAAATCAAAATATTTTAATTTTGACAAACTATATTATATTAAATTAAAAAATCACTATTACCAATTAAGTATTTTATATTCCTAATAAAATATGAATTCAAAACTAATTCTTCTGAATAGAACATAATTTCAATTTAAGGGAAAATTGTAAATATGAATTAAAGTATTCCACAATAAAATAACATTTGAATTTATTTTTTATTATTTTTTATAATCAAAATTTTAATAGGACAAATTAATTAATGAATTTTAAAACTAAAAATAGGTTATGAATATGAATTAAAATAGAATTTGTTAATTGTACACGATTTGAATTAATTTGTTGTTATTTTACTATTATCTAAATTTTAGTCGGAAAAAATTATTAATTAATGAATTTATTTATTGTTATTTTATTAAAATTCAAATTCAAGAGTAATAAAATTAATTAATTAATTATATAGATAAGAGGATTATGAATATGAATTAAAATATTATTCCTTAATATAAGATAATTGAATTTGTTTATTTTTATTTGATTATAATTCAAATTTTAATAGAACAAGTTAATTAGTTAAACAATTAAATATAGTATTACTTAATAAAATAGGATTATGAAATTAATTAAAATAGCATTTCTTAGTAGAACATGATTTGAATTTATTTATTGTTATTTTATTATAATTCAACCTTTAGTAGGACAAATTAATTAATTATATAATTAAAAAGCTTATTCCTTAGTAGAATATGATTTGATTTGAATTTATTGTTATTTTATAATAATTCAACATTTATAGAAGAAAATAATTAATTACATGTAATTACATAAAGACAATTTTATCCTAAAAAATATAGATTTAGTAGGGACATGTAATTAAATATAGATTTAGTAGGGACATGTGAATTAATGCCCCTTATACATTTATATAGAGGATAGATAGATAGATAGATAAACAGACAAATATTTCTTGAAACTAGAAATATCAATCAACCTGAAACAAACAATTAAACCTACTCAACTAAGTAGTTTAACTCAATTTTCAAAAATGATTAACTGTAAGACACTAATAATGGTACTAAAAGAAGCAACCATAATCAAAAGACATAAATACTTAACTCCGAGAAATTCAAAAGTTACATACCACTGGAGAGTAGGCAGCAATTAAAGCATATTCCCAGATGTGGCCCCCGAGGAAAGGAGCAAAGAAAGCATAAAATGCAATCACTAGTAAGCAGAATACAGTAATTGCAACAACCTATCAAAGGCAAGAAGCAACATTTGGGACTTAGTTAGCACACAAAAGTGTTCCTATGCGATCTAACTGAAAATAACAATAAGAAATCTTAATACTAATCCATAATATTCAAAAGGACAAATAATATATGAGAAGTTCATGTGATAGCAACTGAAAAGCTACTTGAGCTAATATCTTTCCTTCCGACAAACAAATGAAAAAACATGTTATGAACAATAACAAAAACCTAGCTTTTCTATTAAACACACATATTTAGTATACAAATATGTCAATGGATAATGTACCACAATATTCAGGTATGATGCAAGTTAAGAAACTGAGAAAAATCAACAAAAACTTCAACAATATTTTCTTTTATCATGGCAGCACAACCACACTGAAGGATATCACTTATCCTCAAAGATTATCGGAGAAGAGAGAAGCAACAGTGGTGATAATGGTGTAGATTGATCAAAGACTGTCAAGAAGGATAAGGTTGTACTTGGACTTTTGGGGCAATATCAAGATTTGATGATAGGAGGTGTTGCGTCAAACCAAACCAAAAGCAAAAAGACTAAGACAGTACAAGAAAGAGAAAAAATAAGACAAGATGAGAAGAGAATAAAAAAGGAATGAAAATCAAGTTGACTGAGAGCTCTTGGAACTAAAAAACAGTAAGATACATCCTAAACCACATGAATTATGTATTCAATAGAGCAAAAATACTCATATTAGACCGCTGCTAAAATTAAAACACCAGCAGGCCTCCACCCACTGTAGTAATTTGAATAATGCCCACCACAGAATTTCCTCAGAATAATTCAATTTATACCATGTAGCTTGTTACTTCTAATAACACGAATTTGAGTCTAGTAACCAAATTATTGTCTTACATGGCGGCCAAAAAGAGAGGTTACCAAGAAGAAAAAATGAGCCTCAAAATAATATTCCAGTGAGGAATAGAATAAAAAATGACATAAGTATTCTAGTCAATATGAATTAATTCCCAAACAAGTAGGATTAGCTATTAATATCTATTTTTTCCATTTCACTAGATTTAGGTCTACCTCTGGTATTTAGACAAGTCTTTTTCCTTTGTCTGAAAAATTAATATATCTAATATTGGCTAGGACTGGGAGTTAATAATACAAAGCATTGAAGTGTTGGGGCAAACCACCCAACTGGCTAATTCTAGTCATTTTGGAATAGTTGGAGTTCATCACAAACCCAAGCTTTGAACCACATCAAGATGCATGTTTAGATTTATTTCTCAAGAGGAAAAAAAAAATCAATAACATCAAGTTCAGCATCCCCCACCAACACCAATCATTATTTCATGTATTCAAATTCAAGAAAGAAGACAAGGTTGAATCACTCTCTTTGTGCTATCATTTGAAGAACTCAAAGCTGCAATTCAGATTGAACAAGTTGAACATGGAATTGTATAAACAAATTGGGAATTCTGCTCAAACTTGAACTCATAAGCATATTAAGTAAATTTTGACTGGTGATCGAATCCCGTGGAGTCATTTGAAACGGCCTTTTGATTGAAGCTTGAGTATGAATTTCCTGCTGCATATTTTACCAAACAAGCAGGGTATAACTAGTTTATGCTATTAAATGTATTAAAATTGAAGAAATCCGAAGTAATTCATCATTAAAACAGATTACAAGAAGAAACGAGAGAGTAAAGTGTTTTTAGAGAGAAGGAAGAATAATATTGATAAATACTAATCAATATGAGCTGGAGGAGGAATAAGAAATGAGAAGCAATCGTCCAACCATCATTCAAAACTGAGATAGAACAAAATAAAAAAGTAAGGGAACCGGAATGCTACAGCAAGTAGAAACCCATCTCAAATATTTAGACATGCGACATCATAAGTAGTTGGTCAAGAAAACTTAGAAACCCTAAACAGTACTGAAAACAAAAAGAAGCTGCTAATTACCTGAAAGGTGTGCGCGGGTAGCTGCCATCCATGTTTCCTCACCATGGCTGCTCCAAAAAGAGAGAGAGAGAGAGACAGAGCGAGCCCCTCTCTCTCTCTGTCTCTGTAATAGAAGTGATTTCAATTTCAATTTCAATTTCAACTTCAATTGGGGTATGTGCAGAGTCTTACTTGTGAAGACAAAGCGTAGCTCACAGATTAAACAACTCAAACTTTGGAAGGAAAGAATAAAAACTAAATAGCAGCAAACAAAATGAAAGCTTTATATAATATCAATAAAAATAAAATTATAAAAGTCCAAAGAAGGGAAGGTTTGCAGAGGTGGAAGGAAAACACTAACTCACAAAACCAGAGCAGCGTGACAGAGAAAGGCATGTTCGTATCTTTAATAATTTGTCTTTTTTTGTTTTCTGAAAATGCGGGTTGCAAATTAATTATTCTATTAAGAAAAATAAATCCTTCCTTGTCTTTTTCTTAAAGGCAAATTGATTTTAGTCAAATTATAAGTAGATAACAACTTTTGAAAATTGATTTAACTAAATAGCTCATATTTTATTTATGGAATAAATAGCATATTTGAGGTATACATTTATGGTATATCCAATTTTAATATTGAGGATTTATTTTTTCATATCTTTTTTACTCTTCCTTTCATTCTTTTATTTATTTATTTATTTTATATAAATAGATACTCTACTACATTTGGGAGATTTGGAGAATGTGATTGATATGCCTCGAACCCATATCACTAAGCTACTCTCTTCAGCTTTCTTTTGTTCTTTTATTTTCATGAATAATATTTTTACGACATATTTCTTCATTTATCTTTAGTCTATAAAATCAAATTGCATAAACAAAAAAACAAGAAGAAGAGAAAGAAATGAAAATCATAAGCAATACCATTCAAAACTTAAAAATAATATTGAAGAAGACACAAAAAGGAAAAATGAAAAAATGAAGAAGAAATTTTGAGAAAAGGAAAGCAAACATTTGATGAACAAACCTTTGATATACATGCCCATTCCTGCTAAATTTTTTAACTCGGGGCAGGATATAAAAAATGAGCCTTATAAAATAATAAGAGCTTTTTAGCAAATGGGAAAATTAAAGGAAGAAATCACATGCCTTGCCTTATAAAAAGAAAAAAAAAAAAAGTTCCACAATCTGATATGCATGCAGAGAATATTGTCCTAGGCCTATACTACCAATTCTAAACAGAACAAAATTATAATCTCCTCTTAAAATGTTTTTATGCGGTCATTTGCTTGGGAAAAAAAAAATTAAAAAATTTTATGTGCCCTAGATGGATGTCCCTCCTGCCATATATATATATAATACTTTAAATGCCTCTTTCATCACATCACTTTCCTGATTTATAACAAAAAGAAAAAGAAAAGACATCAAAACATTATTATGATTGTGTTCCATAAAAGAATGACATAAATTAGTATTAAAAATTTACCTTAAATTTCTTGGCCATCAAATTAAAAAATTCTACAAATTTGAACCTGGCATTAACATTAGTATCTACTTCACTATAGCATGACCTTACATGTAGATCCTTTTCTGATATGATAAGACTTTTCTCATATGGACTCATTTTCTCCTCTACAAATTTATGTAAGAAGACAAACTCCAGAAGATAGTATAAGAGACCTTATAAGAGGGATTCTAGAATTCAAAACTTAACATGACTATATACTCGCCAGCACAGCTAGATTCTGAAGCGGATGTATGCTTGAGGAAATGATATTGGCAGCCTACATCAGAAGTGATAAACCAAAATAATCAATCTAATTTGTATATCTTAGCTTCGAGCGTTAGTTTATAAAATTTTATTATAATTATTGTGTTTTATTTTTTGTGGAATTATAATTTCATGGTTTTGTTAGATGATTCATTTAATTTAATCAAATTAATATATTTATGGCAATCACACAATAACAAAATTAAATAATTTTTGTAAAAGAAATTGAATAATTTATAGTTTATCTCAATATATAGAACTCTTTTTAGTTAACTAATCAAGTCATATATATATATTTGTAACACTCCTTAATCCAACCCTTTATAGTCGAATCAAATTGTGTTACATTACATATTACATGGTATACAGATCATATTCTAAATTTATTACAAAATATTGGTACATTTTTTTTCTTTGAACATGTTCTGTCTTCATTCTCTTCATTCTGACTTCATCTTTATAGTGTATGTGAATCTAAGTTCTTCGTGCTCCTGATGCTATCTGACAATTCTAGTTCTTTTACTTCTTCTGGAGACCTACAAGCTTAGAATATACTAAATTTACTGAGCGATTATGCTCAGTGGATACTTTAATTATTGGAAAGCAATAATAATTTAAAAACACATGCAGTATCACAACAATATGGGGTATTAAAATAACCAAATATTTATCAAACAAGCCAAATCATTCTTTTAATAAAATATTGAATATGTCTAATAAATCACTTTTTTTATAAAGCATTAATAAACCAAGCCAATTGCTTAAAATAAAATCTTAAATAAGCCAAATGAATTACTTTTATTCTACTGTATTTATTCCCGAAGTCTCGGATAACTCTAGGTCGTAGCTGGAGCATCATATTTTTTAACCAAAGTCAATTTTTATTTTAACAGCCGTATCCAAATCATTCAAAGTCTGTATTTCTCTCAGCCGTAGCTGGAATACTCGAAGTCTGTTTTGAAGTCTCTCAGCCGTAGCTGGAGTATCAAAATCTAACTTGGTTGTTCGCAGTGCTGCTTAGTATATGATCCATCATACTCTTATCACACTAGTTCAACTAACCTAAGTAGTGCAAAATAATTATTCTTTCGAAGTCACGATTTAATCATAAATAATATATTTTTCTTATAATTTCGAACTTTCCGAATCATTCTTGCTTTTCTTCCATAAAAATATCATGATCATAATTTATTCCGAAATCAATAATTCAACAATATAATCATCATTATATTTATTTCAAAATTCACCGCTTGCATTAATAATATTTTTCTTCATATTTTAAATAAATTCATATTATTTCTCATAAACACTTTTACCATAATCATATTACAAAATCATATTAAAACTTAATATACTTTAACAAAAATATACTTATTCTAAATTTGTTTATTTTTTTGTCAAAAGTACTCTTATCTTAAAATTTTACTTAAAACCTTTAATAGCATTTTTCTCAAAATCGTATGTTAAAAATAATATTTTCTTAATTTTAAGTCTTACTTAATAAATCTTTTTCAATAAACATTTTATATAAGTTATTTTATGTACTTTAGTTTTCTCCAAAATAGCTTTGATGCCTTTAAAAATAATCCTTAGTCTTAATTAAAATATTGTTTCTTTAATATTTGAAAATAACTTGATTTATCAAAATTATTTAGGTGGTAATTCTTAAATTCTTATTTAAAATCTCGATTTATATATTTTTATTCACTTATATTTACTTATATTTATTTCAAAAATACCAATTCTTATTTGCATCATTTTATAGCATAATTATGAATACTTATAAATTTATTAGTTTTTTCCCAAATTATTATTTTTGTCGTAATCCACGTGGGGTTCCAACTATTTAATAAAAATCTCATTTATTTACTTTTTCATAAATTTTATCTTAAGAATAAAATCATAAAATTCATGGTAATTCCCAATTAACAAATAATCAAATCAAACCAACAATAATAACTTCAAAAATTTACAATGCAAATATTAAACCATGCATAAACTAAAATTTAAAGTTTCCACAGTTAAAGTATCAAACATCGGTCTCCTTGCGTTACGGTTCCTACTCCTTAATCTTTCTCAGACTGTCCTTTGTCCTATTAATTGTCCATTAATCAAGGTCATGAGATATTGTCCATAAATTTGTCCATCTATTTGTTTGAATTGTCTATTTGTATCCTATAATTATTTTTAATTGGGTCTCTTTTAATTATCTTCAATTTAGTTGTTCAAATATTAAATACTTGGTTCTTTTATCAAGTTATCCTTAATTAAAAGTCCACTTAATAATTTTCTTGTCAAAAATATTAATTATAAGTTAATACTATTTTTATTTATTCAAAATATAATTCAATTAATCAATTATTAAATCTATTTTGTAACAAGTCCAATTAAAAATAAATTTCTAATTAATTTGGGTCTCTAAATATTTTTCTGTCAAATTAAACCCATTTAATAATGTTCACCACATTTTATAATCAATTATAATGTCCTCATAATTTATTTAATCTCCTAATTTATTAATTTATCAAAATAATCCTTAATTAATTAATTAATTAAGCTGTTGGGTTAAATTGAATAAATAAATAAAGTTTTGGGGCCAATTACCTAATTAAATAGAGACAGAGAGACTGAATTTGTAACACCCCTTAACCCGATTAATTATTAGCCGAGCTAATGTGTGCCACATCATACATTACATGGCACACAGAACATGGCTTACAGTGGTTACAATAAAATTTACATTAATTACAATGTGAAATATAAAATTTATTTTCCTTCATCTGCCGGTCTTCAGCCTCCTGGCTTATTCTCGCAATATATGCCGTTCTACATATGCTGGTGAGCCTGACTCTACTCTAATTATTCTGGGTTCTTTATGTCTTTCCAATACCTACAAGTTTATCATACACTAAATTTGCTAAGTATTAAGTTTAGTGGGTACTTTACTTTTACTCATGTCAATTTTATCATAATATTTACTTACATGGTAATACGTGTGGCAAACAATGACATATCATTGCATATACACATCACATATTCACGACACAACATCCATACATTTGAATATTATAAAGCAAAGGTAAAGTACCAAACCTGATACCGTGTCGCATTCGCCTCTTGTTGTCCTACGCATTTCCATAGCTAGATTCTTTTGCCGTTTTGTAACAAATCACAATTTAGTTAATTTTCTCATTTTACTATATAATTTCTCTAACGTTTCTTTTTATGTCTTTCTACTATGCTTTTACTTTAATTTCTTTTACTTATGTTTACTGTCTATGTTTCATAATCTGACTCTTATTCTGGTACCAAATTATTCTTTAATATTATCCAGTTACATTAATTTTATTTCTGATATTTCCAACTGTTTTCCTATATTTAGCTATTTTACACTCTAAATTTTACAGAAATTTCGCCAAGGTTCCGCATCACATTCAAATACCTATGAATAGTAACAGTGACTATTCACTAACTCCTGCATAAAAATTTCCACAAACACTTCGGCAACCTCCTTATACCCTCACTCCTCATATAGAATTTCAATCAACTTCACACTTCTATAAGGATATCACAACACAGGATTTCAAGCATTCATTAATTTTCCCGTTCGCCGCTTAGTTATTTCCATTTGTGCATATTCTGTTAATTTATTATAACTTCGTTTATACAACTCCAATTAAGTTAGTTCTTGACTTTGTTTAATCCTAACACATAAGGTTATCATTCACATAAATTTCATATCTAATTAAGCTATGTACAATTTCCGACGTGACTTTAATTCCGACTCTACTGCTTGACAAATTCTTCTTGTGTACAGCCTACTAACTTAGTCATATCTTTTCCATTTAAGGTCCAAATGGATTGGTTCTCGATTCTTTAGCTACCTAACACATTTAGGTACAATATTTTCTTCTATCACACTGTCAAATTATGTCTATAGCACATTTAAATCGTGAGCCTAAGTTATGAGTCATGTTCTGCCCAGACCTAAATTTCAGTTTCACACCCATTAGTTATTCCACTATAACTTTTTCATTACTTGTCCAATTAAGTTATTTCTAATCTCCAAAGTTT
>CATIWJ010031647.1:0-44146 GCA_949640765.1 Croton laevigatus | reverse complement strand
AACACTTACTTTTTCACCAATACCAATAAAAAAATAATACTAAACAATTACTAAACTTACTATAAATGGAAATGTAAAGAACCATAAAATACACCCAAAAATGGAAAATGTAAAGAACCATAAAATACGGAGGTAGTAGTTATTAAAAAAAAAAAGTTAGGAATATTAGAAAAATAAAAAATTTGGGGGAAACAATAAATCAAGTCTATTTTTATTCTTTCTCCAAGGGAAATTAAACTTTTTGTTTGAAATTTTATTCAATTTCTAAAAATCTAATTATCAATGCTGACTAATTCGAATTTGTGTATTGCAAAAAATCCATTAAAAGACCCTTTTAACTCAAATTTTTTTCCCCCATTCACAGTATTAACATTTGAACTCTAAATTTTTCTTAAAGATGTCTAGGGGCTCATCCTGATGTCGGAGCAAAATTACACTTTAATTTGAATTGGAATTATTGTATAGGGACAGGAAAACAACAAGCTTTACGGACCCTCCCTACGCAAATCAATATTTAGGGTTTAAATGTTTTATTTCTTTTCATCAATTAGAGAAAGAGAATTTCAAATTCTTTTTCCTATTTGTTGACGGGACAAAAGTTGTTTACATTTTGCTTTATCCACGCCAAAATAATAGACAAAATTTTAAAATAATTTTTTTCAAAATAATATTAATATTTTCTATATCATATCATTTGGGAATTAAATTTTTGAATTTACAAAGGAAACTAAGAGTTAGGACAGATGTTTGTGTTTATCAGCTTTTGTTAACATTTGAGCAAAGTGATGTTAAAATTAATATTAATAATATTGTTCTAATTTATAATGAAATTTATAAGCATGATTAAATATTTACTTAATAATCAATAAAATATTCTATTTCAAAGAGAAAATAGGAAATTAATGTATACATTTTTTTTTGTTGCTAAATAAAATAAATATTGTATTAATTGGACCATGAAAACCTCTTCATGGGGTCAGTTGTTTCTGGTAAATTAAACTCTCTCTCTATCATCTCTTATTAGTATTTATTTATTTATTTATGATGTAAAATGGCACCAGCTTTATTTATTTTATGTTTCTTGCAAATGGAAGCTCATGTTTTGCCTTTTTTTCTTTTTCACTTTATTTTGGCTGCTTTAGGTGGCTAAAGTGAATTTTAATTTACAATTTAAATATTGAATGATGCAAGTATAATAATGGAATCCAAAGAGGTGTTTTAAGATATTTCCCTCAAATTTGATAAAGCATATGATATAAATTTTAGGTTAATGGTTGGGGTTAGAGCTATAAACGAATATGTTGGCAAACAAATTGGAGCTCGGCTCAAGGAAAATTTGATCGAGTTCGTTCATTTAATTAAACGATCTGACTTTGAACTCTTTTCTTTTTTTTGGTAGTGTCACAACCCAAATCCCGATCGTGAGCTGTGTATTGTGCAGCCATGATAAAGTCCGACCATACAAACTTAAGAAAATTTTATTATGATTAAGTGTCCAGCTAAATCTAACATACTTTTTGTAGTATCTACCTAAATTATGATTTTAAATTGAAACGAAATACAAATATATTTTGAGTTAACATGCTAAACAACTAATTACAATAGCGATAAAACCGATGTCATACAATTTATTTGGAAAATCAAACTAAAGAACAAAGTATACACTAGTTTATTACTACAATATTTAAATCCTAGTCTAACAAGTAAGTGAATGAAAACCAGGGAAATTTTAGCCTTGGAAACGTCTAAATTCATTAGAAGAGCTAATTACCTGCAATAGAACCTAAAAGAGTATAAGCTCAAGAATTCTCAGGCTTAACTATCAATGAAACACACACATATATATAAACAAATTTAAGGTCTTTAAAGACATTCAAGACCTAAAGTTCAGGACCACAGATGAAATTTACCCATGATATTGATGTTGAGAATTCAAATAAATGACAATAACATTTTTTCGCCCTTTTACTATCTTACTTTTAAACTTTAGCCCCTTATTTTACTAGTGGTATAATTAAGCCTGTACTACCTCAACTCTTTATCGACTAAAATCACTTAGAAGAGAAATGCTCCGATATTAGCCATTAGCATTTCGAAGCCCCGGCAGGTCGGAATAGCAATTTCGAGTAATCATGAATCCTAAAAGTCACCTCTGGTCTTCCTTTGAAAGCCTTCCCTGTAAGCTTAGCCTACAAGATTTTAGTCTAGCTATAGATTGATGAAGGTGAAGGAGATCCAAGCTGAAGGGCAAGGGTAATTAATAGCCTGAAAGGAGGTTAGGCGTGATTTCCACGTTTTGTCAATCAATTTAGGGGTACACTGTAGTTGTGTTCATTTCAATCTCATTTGTGAGAGTTAGGGATGGGAAAGATCTTTAATATGTTTGAAATCTTAGCAGCTTCTCTTCCTTTAATCGAGGAACTGGCGGGCCAAATGAGCCTTGCCTAGACGCAACTTCTTTCCACTTTTAAATGTCATGTGAGTTGCAACTTAACAGAGGGCACGTGGACTCTTACAACCAATGCAAAAATAACGTCTTTTCATCCCTAATCTCTTTACTCTTCTTTCAGTCATTCTATAGAACACCTTTAATGTACCATTTTCACCTTTAATGCACCATTTTAGGCAATGGATTGAGGAAGAGAGGAAGAACAACATTTTAGGCAGTGGATTGAGGAGAAAAGAGCGGAAGAGAGGTGAAAATGGTGAATTAAAGTTGTTTGATAAAATGCCTAAAAAGAAAGTAACTAGGTTAGGGATAAAATGATATCTTTTTTGCATTGACTGTAGGAGTTCACAAGCTCTCCGTTAAGTGGAGACTCATGCACTATATAAAAGTGGACGTTTGAATGGTGCGTATGGCAGTACACGAGCTTAATTATACGAGGGAGAATCAGTGAAATATTACAAAACACTACTTTCTTTTGAAAAAATAACTCTTTACTTTTAAAATTAAAAAAAAAATAGTACTTTACCTCTAATAAGGCCTATAAATTTTTAAAAACCAAAATTTATTAAAAAATAAAAAAAAAAAGGACTTGTACAAAATAATCATTTTGACATATATTGACAATACTAATTGTTATTGAAGTTTATTGAATTTTTTTTATTGATTTACAGAATTTTATTGTAAATTTTTATTGGCTGTTATTGATTGTCACTAATTATTACTAATTGTTATGTATTTGTTTTTGAAGTTTATTGAATTTTTTTATTGTTTTATAGAGTTTCAGTAAATTTCAATAACAATTAATAAAAATCAGTAAAAATTAATATAAATTTTTAATAAACTTCAATAACAACTAGTAAAAAATAAAGTTCAATAAAATATTAAAACATAGAAAAAAAAATTCAAAATAGCAGTCATTAACAATCAATAATGGTTTGCAAAAAAAAACTTTTATAAATCAATAAAAAAATTCAATAAACTTCAATAACAATCAGTAACAATTAGTAGCAATAAGTAGGAATAAGTAACAGTCAATAAAAGCTTGTAATGAAACTCTCTATATATCAATAAAAAAATCAATAAATTTCAATAATAATTAATAATAATTAGTAACAATAAATAATAATCAATAAAAATTTACAATAAAAATCTATAAATTATAAAAAAATTCAATAACAATCAGTAACAATTAATAACAGTCCATAAAAATTTACAATGAAACTCTATAAATTAATAAAAAAAATTAATGAACTGTAATAAGAATCAATTATAATTAGTACAATCAATAACAATTAATAAAAGTTTGCATTGAAACTCTATAAATCAATAAAAAAATTTTTATAAATTTTAATAACAATAAGTATCAATAAACTTTAATAATAATCAGTAGCTAATAGTGTTATCAATATTAGTCAATATGTCAAAATGACAATTTTGTGCAATCTATTTTTTAAAAATTTTTAAATGTTTTATTTTTAAATAATTATTATGATTATATAAAAATGGTAAAATAATAAAAGAACAATAAAAAGATACTATTTTACTAATATTAAAATTGTGTGCTATTTTTTTTAAATGAAAAGTGAAAAATGTGCTATTTGATGTAATTTTTCATTATACTACTAGTGAAATAAGGGACCTAACGTTCAAAAGTATGATAATATTAGGACAAAAAAATATTATTGACCTTAAGATTTTTGTAGTTGAACTCCAGTCTAGCTACATTCGGCTCATGTTCCCAAATATGTATGGTGACGTTGACATAAACTAGAACTAAACTGGTATAAGTTTCATAATTTTAGTGAGTGTTTGGTATTTAGGAAATAGCATAATATGTTTCATAATTTTATCGATGTTAAATGTGTTTACTCGTTTGGACACTTATTACTTGATTTTGTAATGTTCTAAATTTTTATTTAAATTTATTTATTAATTATATACAAATTTAATTATTAAGAGATACGTAAAAAATTTATTTTAATTTAAATAGTAATATTGACCAAATATCATAAATAAAATTATAAATTTTTTTAAAATTATTACTAATACTTTGAAAATTATTATTATTATTATTATTATTATTTGCGGTTCTATTTATTAATTTTTAAATTATTGCTTTTCAAAAGTTTATAGGATTAAATTATGTACTTAATACAAACAAAAATAATTACAATTGGTACGTAGGAAAGAATAAAAAAATTATTTTACTAATAAATCTTTATTAGTAATATTTGATGACTAACTTGAAAATACTGAAAGACACAGTTTTGCAAATTTGTAGATTTTTTCCACGACATGTGTATTTGGAAGCAGAAATTTTCATAGACCAGTGGATGTTTCTATCAACATAAGAAATGTCACGAGAAGTGCAGCTAGAACGGAGTTTGGCCGCACAAGCCTCCAAAATGATCCACCTTCGTCAACTATTTAGGCTTAAATCCATTGGCTTAAAATGGTTAACCTAAGTCAACTAAATAGTTAGGCAGTCTAACTTATATATCATATCAAATCTCAATCAATATTTAATGTGAGATCTTATAAACTTGTTGTGACACACAAACACAAATCTCACAAGCCGACACACTGTACTTCCGGCTGGTGACTGGCTCTCTGATACCATTCTCTAATGACCTAACCTGAAGGTCACGATAGACGTACAATTAGACCGGAGTCTGATCGCTTAAGCCTTCAAAATATCCACCTAACTGCCTTCGTTAACCACTTAGGCTGAAATCCACTGGCCTAAAATAGTTAATCCAAGTTGACTAAGTAGTTAGATGGTCTAACTTATATTTCATATCAAATTTTAATCAATATCCGATGTGATATCTTACAAGAAATACTTACAAAATTAGGAGCGTGTCTATTGACAGCCATGGATGATTACCTCGGTCATGGACGATTACCTATGATAACAACTAACGCAGAACAAAAATGAAAAAGAATAAGAACGTTTAGACTCCATGTAGGAGTTTAAACAATATTGTTTAATTGGACGAAAAGATAATAAGATCAAATCCACGACCTTATAAAGATAGACAAATAACAAAATTCTGATATAAAATTATAAATAAAGCTGAATAATAGAAGATTACAATGTAGAGTTTAATATCTATTTATTGAGACAAATAGTTAGGGTACATAAAAGACTTAATCCACTAAGAAAATAAGAATTCTAATCTAAAAAGAAAAAAAAAAAAAATAGACTAAATAAAAATAATATTAATAATTAAATTAAGTCGTCTTTTTTTTTTCATCAAGTTTTTTCTTTCCTTTTTTATCATGAATACTGATTTATTTAAAACACCCCATTACTAAAGATATATCCAGCACAATCTATGAATATATTCATTTGTCTATGAAAATTTGTACTTATAAATCCACAAGTCGTGAAAAATTCACACAAAGCATAAAAATTGTCGAAAGCTCCAAATTAGATCCGAATCGCGTATCAAATTTCATCTTATAATATATATACATGTTGTGTTATTGTTATTTGATGGTTAAAGTAATCATTTCTCCCTTAGCAAATACAAAATAGTCCAATATAGAAATCATTCTTAGTTTTGAAAAAGTAATTTCCAATCGTACCCAGATTTTAATTATAGTAAATTTTCTTTGTAAAATACGATTATAATAAGATATGAATATAAATTAAAATAATATTTCTTAATAGAATATAGTTTAAAGTTATTATTATTTTATTATAATTAACTAATTACATGTAATATATAAATATAACTTTACCTTTAATTAGGATGTAAATAAACCAATACGCTTGCGAACAGCTCGGAACTCGGCTAGCTAAATGCTCCATGGAGTTCATTTGTTCTACTAAACGAGCCGAGCCCTAGCTCCATAATCGAGCTTGTTTTACTAGCTCGTGAACTGCTTCGCAAACAGTATCGTTTAAGTATTCACAAATATGTTCGCGAGCCTGTTCATGAACGAGCTCATTATTTGTATTGTTTAATGTGTTTGCGAACACATAACCAAAATGATGTAGTTTCATTATTAACCCTAAAAATAAAATATAAATGCTCATGAGCCAAGCTCCAAACGAGCTTCTAACAAGCTAAAGAGTCGTGCTCTCGAGCCGAGCTTGAATATTTTAAAATTTAAACGAGCCAAAATCGAATATGTTAGAAACAAGCTAGAGTTGAGCTCAAGCCAATTGAAACCTTAAACGAGCCGAGCTCGAACTGCAAACTGTTCGGCTCGGCTCGACTCCTTTACAACTCTATCCTTAATAGTAGAGATTTTATAAGGGTGTTTTAGACATCCCCTGTTATCACATTTATATATACTATAGATATGGATAGATAGAAGAATTCCTTTCCTTATCACACATATAGTGTTCACATTCGTGCAACCTAAGGTTTGTACAAAAAAAAAAAAATGTGAGTTAAAAATTATGAATAATGTAAATTAAATGATACTCTATCCGTTTAATTTATATATAAAAAAAAATTAACTTTTTATGTGTTATGACTTTATATTTTGAGATCAACCATTCACTAATTAATAGCATATATTTTTAATTAATAGTAAAATATTATAAAAGAAATTAATTATGTCATATATTGAAATAGGTAATAATTAATATAAAAATATGAAGTCAAACATATAAAAAAAAGAAAAAATCAAATTTGTTTATATAAGAAAGAAGCATTCGTTTTCTTATGAGGAAAATTAAACGATATTTAAAATTATGTTTATAAAAATTGACAGCATCATACTGATGAGATGTTAAAGTGTTATTATGTTAGCAAGAACTACTGTTAAGCCCAATATATATTATATCGGCATCATTGATTTGTTGAAGAAGAAATTGCTTATAATATATTACTAGTGGAGATGGAAAGAAGCAGCCTCTCCTCCGAAGGGCCCTCAAATAATAATTATATGGTGCATGTTCAAGCAGCCTCTCCTCCGAAGGGCCCTCAATTAATAATTATATAGTGCATGTTCAAGCAGCCTCTCCTCCGAAGGGCCCTCAAATAATAATTATTAGTGCATGTTCAATGATTATTGTATCAGAAATGAGATTTTATTTCTGATTTTATTGCCACTTTAAATGAGATTCGCCCAATTAATAACTATTCTATGGATTTTCTTAGCGTTTCATTTCTGTATTTACCTTATTAAAATGTTGAATGAATTAGAAACGTCACTGTATTTATTTTAAGGGACTGATTTTTCTTAGCATGCATTGCATATATTAATTTATTTTATATTATCGTTATTGATTTTGTAGTTAATTTAATTAATTATATAGTGAGAGTAATAAAATTTATATAAAAATAATATATTCTTGTATAAATACCATTAATTTAATATACATATGGATAAATTACTTAATAGAAAAGAATAAATAACTTCAAAGACTCAGATGAACAAACTTCAAAAATTAAGATATAACTTTACTTTAATGTTATCTTCTTCATCTCGTTCCTCTAAACAAGCCATAGCCTTTAACAACCGTCGCCTTAACAAACTGTCATGCCCACCGTCGTTCCTTTGTTTTTAACCTGTTCATCTTTTCTGATAGACTTTTTGTTGCAACTCTATGATTTCCGTAAAAAAAATGACGAAAATTACATGAAATCTTGTCAGTAGCATGATTCTCGATGGAAACCAACCAGAAACGTTCTCAATCATGTCAAAAACTCGTCGTTTTTGAATTTTCAGACAATAGCACTGCAAAAAGTCATTCAAAATTTTGGCCAGCTTTTGATAATTCGACTAATATCCTAAGGATACCAGACGAATCGTCAACGGAAGGTGTCAACCGGTATCCTTCGTTTGCTGGTCGATTACATTGGTGGAGGTGGCGAGTCTAGGGTTCAATGTTCCTCAATTTTTTGACTAACTATTTCAATTTCTGGATTTTCTCTTTTTAAAAAAAAATAAAATTCAATAAATATTAAAAGAGGGGTATAAAAGTAAAACTCTAAAAAAGTGTGCTATTTACTTAATTATTAATTTTGTTGCCATTTACTAAAGAGAAACGTTAAAAAGTGCTATTTAGTACCATTTTTCAATTTTATTTGATAATTTTGGCCCAATATGTTTTCAGATTGTCAAATTTTTCAAAATATATTTTAAGATTCTCAAATTTTGAAACTATTATACTATGGGTCATTTCGTCCAATATTCTCAAAATTTTTCATTGGTCGAAATTCAGTGGATTAAAAAATTTTAAAATTTTAATGACCATTATACACAACAATAATTTTAGAAAAGAAACAAATTTTTAATAAATACATTTGGTTGTTATCTATTTTAGTTTGTCAATTTAAAAAATTATTTTATTTAACTTTTTGATTTACGTAATTATTTTAAACTTCGACTTCATTATAAAAGTACATACGTCTGTGATGAATTCTTACTTTCATATTAAAAGATTTTCTAGAAATAATCATATTTCTATAAATAAATATCAATTTCTGAAAATTATGTATAATTTATATTAAATAGTATAATATAATATAACAATACTCGAAGTTAAAATTAATAAATACAAAAGTTTCATTTACCCATTTGATTTATTTAATTTTAGAATGTAAATTTTTTAATTAAAATATATTTTTAATATTAATATTGTTTTGCTTTACATTTCCTAATTAAAGTAAAATATTATTATATACTATTATTTATTTATTAATTAATTTAATTAAAATACAATGCTAATACTAACTCCTAATAATTAGGATACATTATTGATACTAATACTATTAGGATTGTTATTTGTTAATTAATTAATTTAATAATTTAATAAAGACGTAATTATCCTAAAAAAATTAGAAATATGAGTGGATACTTTTGACAATAGCATAGTACGCGTTGCACACGTTAACTCATTTTATATTCTCGTTATTAAAGTTATAATTAATTTGATTAATGTACACGTTAATTTATTTTATATTTTCGTTATTTATGTTATAGTTAATTTGATTAATTATATATTACTAATAATATTTGCGTTAAATATTATTTTCATTGTTATTCAATTTATAAGTTTTTATTTATATTTTGAATTACAATATAATATTAATACTTACTACATCATTAATACTTATAGTATTACAATTATTATTAATAAGAAAATCACAAAAATAGGCCTGGAATAAGTTTAGTTGATAAAAATAGCCCCACAATGATTTTAGTGACAAAAATAACCCACTCTAACCCCGTCGTATTTTTTTATACTAAAATAGGCCCTTTTCTCTATTTCTTTCCGACGCTCCGCTCCGTTCCTCCCCACTTTCACGATACACCTAAATCAGCTTCGTCATCCTCCTTCCATTGAATTCCTTTAAACATCCATGAAGACCTCCAATGATCTTGTCGATTTTTGACGGTTCTGCTTCAAAAGCAGAGATCTATCACATGCTTGAAGCTGATGAGTTTCTTTTCCGAGATTAACGAAGACGTGATTGGAGAACTCCAAGAGGCTTTGGGATAGGTGCTTGAGAGGGTCGATATGTCAAGTCGGTAGTTGAGATTCTTGCCGAAGGCGTTTGGAAAAATTCAGGGCTTGAGACTGCTGAATCTCTCCAATAATCAACTGGAGGTTAGGCTTTCTTCCATTGTATTCTTTTTATTATAGTAGCTTAGTTTGCTGCAAATGGAACTGTTATTACTTTATTTTGCTACTACAGTAGATGAACCGTTTAGAGCTTTACTGCTTTGATTTTGTTTGTGACATAATTACGACTGGATTTTGAACCTATAGAACTGCAAATTATTAAGGCATGAAAGTGGAGGACTAAATGCTTGGTTGAAATGATATTTATTTATAAATTATTGAGTTAATTATCTAATCTTGATCTGGATATTTGTTATCATATTTTTCTCTACTTCATTGTGATTTGGTTTGGCATATGGTTCTGATGAAAATTTGACTGTGGAATGGAAACCTTAAGCAAAATGCTGAATTCTAATTTGTACTCTGAATTTTTTTTATCTGTTTTGCACATATTTTGTGTATGTTTTGTTCATATTTTGTACCTATTTTCGAAGGTGTGGCTAGGTAGCCGCATGGATCTGTCTCATTGTTTCTTCAATTAGATTAAGCTACGCACATATGGTTGTTGTGGTGCTTGTTAAATGATAGTATATGTAATCGCCTATGTTGGAACCATTAATATGAGGCAGTTTTTCTTTTGGTGATATTCTATTTTTCAATTGTTATGTGCCACTTTTATAATCATATACCATTATGACTTCTTTCCTTGAGCTTCTGTAATCATATGCCGTTATTGCTCTTCTACTAAAATGTGAGAATATTGTTCTGTATGTTGTTATGCATGCATTTCAGATGAGCAGGGCATGGAACTTAGACTCTAGAATACTCAAACATAATTAGTGATTGTTAGTTTAGATTTGAAAGATGAGTGAAATGCTTACTAAATTAGTGACTGAAATTTACTGAAAACTTTTTGTGATTTTAGCTCGCATAAGTGTGATGCATGATGCAAATTTTGTTAAATTTACTGAAAATCAGATTATTGACTGTGATTAATCCTTCAAATTTGTTGAGTTTGAAAACAGTATTCTGATTTTCATTATTAAACATGTTTTGTACCTATTTTGTATATAATTTGAAAATAATATAGTTGTGATTGGTAGAAAGGAAATGTGAAGTTGTTTTGAATATTTGTGTTGTACCTGTTTGAAAGTGAGTTTTGGGTGAATAGTAGGAATTTTGAGGAGTTTTTTTTTTAATTCATGTCCTTCATAAATTGAATAGTTATCGTGTGGAAATTGTATGCATATTATGCATAAAATTGAATGAATATTGTGCAGTATTTGAATGCATATTTCCTACATTAATCATTTAATGTACAAAAAACTGTATAATAGTTATGCAATACCTGTACAATAGTTATGCAATACCTATACAATATTCGTACAGTTTTTGGGTTTGAATTTTCTATATTAAGTCATAGTTTGTTCCTCTTTTACCATATTTTTTACTTGATTTGAAGATTTTTTTTTTATAGTTGTGTGTAGACTTGCAACCTCACCATTATGGAACAATATTTTTTATAAATGTAATTGTAATTTCACGATGAACATTTTTTTACAACTATTTAATAGTTTTTGTATAAGATTAATGTTTGTTTATTTTGCTGGAATTTTCTACATATTTTTTTTTTTGGTTTTTTTTATGTTGATTTTGATGAATTTTTTATTTTTGAGGTGAGTATTTGACATAAAAAATTTTCATTCTTTTAAATATGTTTTTATAATTTATTTTTGAATTTTAATTATTTTATTACAAAATAATAAAAATCTAAACATTATATAAATGGCAATTATGTAGGGATGGCAATTTAGTCCACACTCGCAGACATTTGAACCGCCTGACCTGAATTTTTTCCGACCCCGAATCGAGCCAATGGCTTAGGGTTGGATGTGGATGTAGTGTTTGAAAAATTGAGCTGCGTCGAACCAAACAAAACACTATTATTTTAAAAAAAATATATATATATACATATATGTATATAAATATTATAATTTTAAAAAAATTATATTCTAAAAAGTAAATATGTCATGTTAAATCAATATATTTAAATTATATTTGAACTATATTTTTTATGAAAAATTTGTATATTTATGTTTAAAAATTAATATAAAATGCTAAAAAAATGGGGAAAAAAATGTAAGGAAAACCGATCTGCCTTAAAACTCGATGGAAAAACACCAAAATCCAACAGATGGCTCTTAGCGTTGGTTGCGGGTTTGGCAAAAACTGTCCTAAACCACGTCGGAGCATAGTGTAGTGGTAAAGTATATTTATATTTATGACAAATGTATTTATGACAAATGTATTAGGGTTCAAATCCTACTACAGTTTTAAAAATAAAAAATAGTATTAATTAATTATTTAAAAATAATTATTGATATAGAACCAACACATAGATGTACCTCAATGTGCCAATGAGAAAAATACTGAGGCCTTTTATTACTTTAAAAAAAAAAAACTAAAGGCATTTAGTTATTGGTTAGAAAAATAGAATTCTACTACCTCCATCTTTCTTTTTTTTTTTACACCCTAAAAACACAAATACTAAGAAATCACCAATACTAATAATAGGGGTGTTCGAATAGGATAATCCGATCCGATCCGAAAAAGTCGGATATCCGAAAAATCGGATCGGGGAAAATACCGATCCGAAAAAGTCGGATATCCGATTTTAATTATTTTTTATTACTTTTTTTTAATTAAAAATCGAATATCCGAAAATTTTCATTTTTTTTATTTTTTATTAAAAATCGGATCGGATATCCGAAAATAAAAAATTACCGATCTGAATTCAATCCGAAACTCTAAAAATCGGATCGGATATCATATTTTTCAGATTGGATCAGGCGGATCGGATTATTTTGAACACCCCTAACTAATACACAAACAATAATAAATAATTACTAATTATTTACACCATTTACTTTTTCACCAATACCAATAAAGAAATAATAATAAACAATTACAAAATTTACTATAAATGTAAATGTAAATAATCTAAAAATACACAAAAAAAGGAAATATAAACAAATCACAAAGACGGAGGTAGTACTTAACTCATATTTCTTCAATAATTTGAATATAATTAATTAATAATTAAAATAATATTCTTTAATTAATTAAATTAATTAAAATAGAATGATATTTGAATTTAATTAATAAATTATAAATAATTTTATAATAATATTTTTTATGAAAATAAGATTTTAATTTAATTAATTAACAATTAAAATAATATTTTTTATTAACATATAATTTAAATTTAATTAATTAATTATTATAAATAATTATAAAAAATAATTTAAACCTCAATAATAATATAAATTTTATACGAATATTTTAGGAGAAGCCAATATTCTCATTTATACATTTATATATGTTTACAAGATTAGCTTGAAGTTGTTTTCCACCATTTTTTATTTCTAATGCTTAGCTTAGCAGTTTGAAGCCAAAAATGGTACAAGCAAAACATTATCTCAATAACAATAATAAATTATTCACACAATGCTAGCTTACTTAGGTTATCTCCAATTCTTCATTCCATTTTTTACCCCAAAATAAAGTAAAACATCAAAATAGTGTAAATCACTTTAACCATTTACTTCCTTTTTAACACCAAATAAAATATTTTATTTATATTCTTCACGCCCTATAATATTATATTAATTTTTACCATTTTAGTAGTTTTTATTTATTTTTGGAAAAAAATATAGAAAAAAATGACATGTTAGAAATGTTAGTAGTAGGTTTTGAAAGCACATAATTTTCAAAAATACTATTGTAAAGACCTTATTTTATTATTTGACGTGAAAAACTAATTTTTTATTCAGAAAATTAATCTATTCTACAAAGATACAAAGATTATCCACAAATAAGATGTTTTAATTTTTTTTATGATTGTATTTTCTATTTTCTATAAAAATATTTGTATTTCTTATTTCTGATATGATAATATAATTATAATATAATTATGTTTTCAACTAATATTATTACTCTATTTTTTTCGGTAATACTCAGTCATTTTTCAGAAAAAATCTTTTAAAGAAAAAATATTGTTATATAATCCATCCTTAAGGTTTTAACCATTTTACCACCTAATTAATTAATATAAAAAGGAATCTACTTTGTGATGGCTTAACATTCCAATATAAATTAAAAATAGTAGTACTATCTAAAACACATTTAGAGATGCGGTACATGCATGACTATTTGGAATCCTTAATTGCATCTTTTATTTTATTTATTCAGAATCTAAATGATCAAGAATATATTTATAGCTAACTTTTATAATGGTTACAAGATTGAATCTTTTGTTTAGATAAGTTTAAGAAACTTTAATCGTGTTTAGGAGTACTTTTTAAGTGTTGATTTAACTAATAAAATAAATTTAGTGCAAACATATTTATAGTCATCTAAAGAATTATACTTTTAAGTTGTGCTAATATGCCAAACAAGAGATATATTCTATTTTGCCTTTTCTTAATTTATTTAGTGGCAAGATTTGTGCTTAGTATCCTTATTAAAAAATTAAGTCATATTATTAATCTTAATCTTAATTAAATATATAAAAAGGATAACCACAAACAATTTTTGAAAAACTCTCTCAATCCACTGTTCTTTTTTTTTTTTCTTCTTTCATATTTCCTATTTTTAAAATTTTCTTTTTTTTTTCTTTCAAATTTTCTATTTTTAATATTTAATTTTTATCTTATTTAATGTTTGTAACTTAGTTATTTAATTATAACTAATGAAGTTCCTTTTAAAAAAAATTAATTAATGAATCTAAATAATATTAATAATTTTTTCTGAAATGAGTAAAGTTCTAATTTTTCTTAATTTTTGTATATGAGCGTATTCGGCAATAATGGTTAAGGAAATGGTGAGTGGTTTGATTAGACAAAACACTAATTAAGCACTCTTTTTTATAATTTTCAGTGACGTAGTATTCTAAGTAGCTTTTAGAGGTTAAGCTAGCGTTTTATAAAAAGCTAACACCCTTAATTTTTAGTGGTTAGTGGTTTATGAACCACTATCTAGACAACTAACATCTGCTCAAATAGGAGCCAAACAGACCCTATATCTTTTTTATAGCTTTTCTCCATTTAACTTAATTTATATAATTATCTAATATTATTATAGTTGACATAATATTTATTTTTTGTTTCAAACAATAATCAAATAATTAAAATTAAAAATAGATTAAATTATAGATAAAGTTAATAATACAATTTTATAACATAATATTTTTATTGAGCTAAAATATAATAGCAAGTTATCTATATTCTTATTAAGACATAAATTTTGTATTTAATGTATAAAATATAAATTTTAATAAATAAATTTTAGAAATGAAATTGATTATAAAGAAAATGAATTATATGATTTTCATGTGATCTATTGGATTGAATTTCATTGATAACAATTACATTATGTCATTAATAATTATTAAATTTGTTTAGAATTTAAATAAAACCACAAGAAAATAAATGAATACTAGTAGGAGATTATTTTACTTAATGGATGTCATACATATATTAATTAAATTCAAGAGTATTTGGTTGATCTCATAAATAAGAGAATTTTGTGTTATTTAGTAACATATTCATTATTGGTTGATGAATTTTTGAGATTTAGTGAATTTTCTTTTTTTTGCGTTTTTCTCATTTTGTTTGGTCTCTTGCTCCATTCCAAATTTAATTTTCAAATTATATACCTCTTATAAAGCTTATGTAAATTCTTATATGCCCTTTTAATTGCTTAGATAATGTATGTAGACATTAAATACTAATAATTGTATTTTCATGTTTTGAAATTTAGCAATAATAATAAGAATTCAACATATATTTGGATTATGCAGATTTTTTGCGAATTAAACTCAAGCACGGAGGCTTGGTAAAGAGATCACCTACCACTGAGATATTTCCTTATGCGCAATAAGATTTGACATGTCCTCAGGGTCATTAAGTACCACACTCAACTGCTAAGCTAGATAGTTGTTCCCGGCATAATTTTTATTCATATAACATAAAGCAGCGTCATGCGATGATGATGGTGAAGAGTTAATAATTTGAAAGGCAGAACTGGATTATCATTTAGATTATTAAATACAATTGCTAGGCCATAAAGGATATCAATTCTAAACAGAGCCAAATTACTTTTATAAACTAATTCTTGATATCCAATTATATGCATACAATACAACATAAAATAGTCTTAGACTTACAAAATAGAGAGGGGGGGGATCAAAGCCAACACTAAATCCGTGTATATATATATATCATGTCCTCGTCACTCTTTTCCCCCATTTTACCTCTGCATTTAATGTTGTTGTGACAATAGATTCCAACATTATCCCCACTATATACACCTATATTTCTTCCATTAATTTTTCATTAGGTGTAACCTTTCATTATTATAGTGAACAATTAATACCTTTGGCGAAAAAAAAAAAAGAACAATTAATACCAACCTTAGTCCTTAATCATACTCAAGTGCTTTATCCACACCATATAAAATAATCACCTGCATTGTCCATCTATCTATGTACACATATAAAATTGCTTTTCATAATAAATTGTAAAAAGAATCAACTAATTACACATGCCAAAGTATAACTTAGTGCAAGCTCATATAGAATGTAGCGAAAAGAAAAGAATTAAATATTAGAATTCTCTCAATTTTTAATACTTAATGATAAATAAATAGAATGAACTAACACTATATCCACCATATATATGCAACAAAAAATATTGTCCTAAAATTAGTAATAAACTTTTGGGTCGAAAGAATTTAATTCGCAAATTTCCCATTTTTTACGTTATTTTACAAGAACTAAGAACTATTTCAAGAATTAATTATTTATGTCAAATAATTAGAAGTTATATTATATAGTTTAAAGTTTTATATTATATGTGTGCAGTAAGTTTCCTAGTAATTTAATAAATTAATTGTCGAAAATAATTGAAGGAATTAATTAATTAATTTTTTTTTTTTGGAAAATGAAAGCAGCCAAAAATAATTATGTTGGTGGTAACCCCACTTAATAAACAATGCAACTAATCAAATTAATATTTAAAACAGCCCATAACATTATATTATATTATATTATATGTATGAGTTTAGTGGCAATCTCACTTCGTAAAGGTGGTGGTATGAATGTAGTATAATAGTACGTAAATGGTAAAAAATAACTTATAAAACTGAAATAACGTGTGAAAACATTTCATATCTGATTTAAAATAGTTATCAAGAATAATAATATATTGACTTATCTTCATGTTAACGCCAGGGAATAACAAAGTACAACATTCAAAAGTTGATGCTGTTCCTGAAAATATTCCAAATTTTCCTTTAAATATCGTTTAATTTTACATTAAATTTTATGCAAGACATGTCCATGCATCCTAGGTTAACAGCAAGCATACTCTCATTCTCATATAAATTTTTGACATATGTATATGTAAAATTATAATTATGTCAATCGCGATGTAGTCTGCCAATTATTCAATTTTGTAGGTTGTACTAGTCTGGAGTTCGATTTCTACTGATCACATAATGTTACCACCTGTGATAAACCATAATGTTACCTGGTTCGTTATTAGCTTTCCTTTTATATATATATATATATATATATATATATATATATAATCATAATGGTTCCATATTAGCAAAAACTTTAATATTACTAATGAGGGTGTGATGTTAATTATACTGTACATTCCACCGGAAAGTATAAAATGTATAGAATATTGCTAGTATCAATTTGGTGCATGTTTAACAAGAGATGTTACTTAACTACTACCTCCATATTTTATGGTTCTTTACATTTCCGTTTTTTGGTGTATTTTTTGGTTCTTTATATTTTCATTTATAGTAAGTTTTGTAATTGTTTATCATTATTTTTTTATTGGTATTGATGAAAAAGTAAATTTTTAGAGAATTAGTAATTGTTTATCATTATTTCTATCTTAGTATTGATGAAAAGTTGATTTGTGTTGGTATTGGTGAAAAGTAAATGTAAAGAATCATAAAATACAAAGGTAATATATAATTCAGAACAGGGACGGACCTAAGAGGGGGGGCGGTAATGGCTCCAGCCCCTCCAATTTTTTTTTTTTTTTAAATTCCTTGCTTGTTTCTTCTTTTTTTTGTCAAAATTTTTTCAAACCCTCAATAATTATAAGACACAGCCCCTCCCACCCTTCGATCCTGCGTTCGTCACCAATTCAGAAGTCCTTTATATATAAAAAAGATTATAATTTTCAATTCAAACTTTTCCGAAGATTAAAATACATGGATAATTTCGAGCTATGGAGTAATGATTGCTAATCAAATGATACGGGAGTCCAAATTAAAAAATCCAGATAATGAAATTTATTGGCCACACTGATTCAACTTATCTAACTATCATGATTCATGACCTAACACAAATATTACTAGTGTCGAATCCATGGTTGCCATATACATTTATTAATAGGAGTATTATATTTTATAATGAAATAGAAAACAAATAAAATAAATAAAGGGAAACAACGATGTAACCTATTAGAAGAAAGAGAGATACGTTTGGTTAACCAAAGCATAATTATCATAGTAATATAATCAAAGAAGTGGGATTTGGTTTAGGATTTGTTTTCTCATTAATTAATTAATTGGGAGGTCCATAATCAATTAGTAGCGGAGGTGAGTAGAGGAAATATTAAAATAATAGACTATACATTATATGGGAAAAAAAATATGATATGTTGTTCATGTATTTTCAAAAATAATAATCAGTTTTGTCACTACTTTTAGTTCATTATACTATTTTGTTATTTTATTAAATTTTGCCAGATCTTCCTCATTAGCGGCAATTTTTGGCTATCCAAAAATTCAAACGATGATAGAAATTAATAAGTCATATTTTATATGAATCGTTTCCTTGCAGTAATTATAAATATAACATTAGTTTTAACTGAAACAACATCAATTTATCTAAAAACCTAAAAAAATATTTGGTACCCTTGGAATTTTGATCACCGAAAACGGTAACAATCAAGCTAAATGAGTAAGGGTGAGCATCTTATTTGAATAAATTGAATAATTTAATTAAATCGGCCAATTTAGGTTGGTTAAAGAAATAAATTCGGATAATTTAGGTTGGTTAAAGAAATAAGTTCGGATAATCTAATTAAATGGTAGGTTTATGAATCCTAATTTAAAGAAAAAAAGAAACTTTTCCTTTTTTTTTTTTTTTATAATAACCCCGGGATAAAACTTAGTTTAGGTCACTTGGAGTCAGCATTTATAATGAAAAATAAAAAATAATAATAGTGGAAGAGGAATAATGATGTGGAAGTGGACGTGTCCTTGGCGTGTACGTTGGGACTGGGTGGGACCCATTTAATCAAATTTTTATTTTCTTTCCTCAATCATCTAGCTTGGAGAGGTACTGTACTAAACCCAAGGGTTGCCTAATGGTGAGGTAAGTCATCAAAGACCAAAAGGTCATGGGTTCAAACCTTGGGAGTAACTAAAGGCAAGAAAAAAAAGGAGAAATACTGTACTACGTGTTTTATAATTTCAAATAATTATATGTGTGTGTGTGTGAGACTCCCATTAGCATTCATTGAGTTCCTAATAATTGCATTGCAGTTAAATTTGGAGGGGAATTAGTTTAGTATCAACTGGTATTGGACATAGGGATAAATGGTCATTTCATAGTCAGCAAAAATTTCTAAGTGAATCTAGTGAGTCATTTCATAGTCAGCAAAAATTTCTAAGTGAATCTAGTGAATTTTTGGCCGTAACTATGCAAGAGGTAATTACGGATGCAAAATCCCATTACTGGCCATCGATTATGAGGCTTGGGTGTGAAGGCCCATTATAGGCATCAAGAAATAAGGTCGACTCTAATACCATATTAGAATTGGACATAACTCAACTTAAAAATTTAAATTGACAGAAAGAAAATTGCTCAGTCTTATATTCGACTGAACTGGTCTTTACTCATTAGCTATGTGGGATTCTAATACCACAATTAAATAATTGATAATTGTGTTTTCTTTTTTTCATTTTTAGCCCTAACTTTGACTTATGGTTCATCTTTATACATTTAAGGGGATACATTCCTACAATAGTTTTTTCCTAAAATGTTTAATATAAATTCATTAAATCAACTACGCAAATAAAATGAAAATCATTTGACAAAAACCTATAGTTGATGTTAGTTTGCTTTGCCCTTTTTCCACTTTTAAGTATATATACACATAGTGATATAATCTAATTATACATTAGAATCATTGAAGTAGTTGGATATAAAATAGGAAAATTTACAATTTCCTCCCTATATATTACCTATTTCTACATTTTTCTCCCTGTCTTTTTTTTTCGGGACAAAAATATCCTTTATTTATTTTCCGTCGACAAAATCCTCCTTTTGTCAATTTTTTTCTGTTAAAATAACAAATTAAGGACCAAAATGTAATTTTTACATGCTTTTTTGAAAAAATTCAATAAACAAGAACCATTTTATAATTTTTATAGGGCTTTTCGAAAGAACTCAAGAAATGCAGGGACTGAAATAGAAATTCTTCTTCTTCTTCTTCCTCTAACCAACCCAGCCACTGCCGTTAACCTTCGAAGCCACCATCAACGCCGGCCATTTTCTTCACTAAGACAACCATCCGGCGGCTCAAGCAACTCCGGCCATTATCTTCACCACTGAAGCCACCATCAATTCCAGCCATCCATCTCCTGCACCTTATCAAAATCCACAAAATCCACCGAAGCCACAGAGCAACAAAAATCAAAATCAAAATAGAGATCAAAATTGAAACAAAAATCCAAACAGAAATCAAATTGCAAACAGAAAACAAAAGCATAAATCAAAATCAAACGGAAATCAAAACAGCTACATTCGAAAACTTCGGCCATAGTTTTGGAATTTGAAATCAAACAGAAATCGAATCGCTAGAAACTTCAACCGGAGTTGCCCGTCAGCTCAGATGGTGAAGATAGGAGCAACTAGATGGCACCAGCGAAGGGAGAAACACGGATAAGGAGGCTGGTCTTCGATCTGTCTGGTTTCGGTGGTCTTCGATCTATTTGGTTTCACGCCAACCAAGGCAGCCGTGTGGTTTAGTGGTGTTCGGTGGCTGTGAAGCTCGCCGATGGTTCGTCTAGAGGTGATGGGGATGGTGGTGGCGGAGTTAATGGAGGTGGAGGTGGAGGTGGCGGAGGTTGTGAAGGTGGAGGTGGCTGGGTTGGGTAAATGAAGAAGAAGAAGAATTTCTATTTCAATCCCTGCATTTCTTGAGTTCTTTCAAAAAGCCGTGTAAAAATTACAAAATAATTCTTATTTATTGAATTTTTTCAAAAAGGCATGTAAAAATTACATTTTGGTCCTTAAATTGTTATTTTAATAGAAAAATTGACAGAAGGAGGATTTTGTCGACGGAAAAATAAATAAGGAATATTTTTGTCCCGAAAAAAAGGACAGAGAAGAAAATGTAGAAATATGTAATATATAGGGAGGAAATTGTAAATTTCCCTATAAAATATCATAACAATAAGTTTACCTTAATTTGTTTTCTCTCTCTCTCGTGTAATTAAAAGAGATTTATAATACAATTTCACCCCACCTTTAGAGTTTATTACAAAATCACCATATTTCACGAAGATTGAATACTTTTAACTCCAATTCAGGTTTTTAATTAAATTGAATAACTAAAGAACTTTATGTACTGAATAATTAGCAAAACTATAGCTTATAAAGAATTTCACCCAAGTTTTGCAGTTTGTAATAAAATTATCTTGTTTTTAATTTTGTAACTAGATAACCTTATTTCGCTAATGTAAGATTATTTTTCACCCTTCAATTCGGATTTGAACTTAATAGAATAAAATTAAAACTTGAAATGCTCCATGGTTAACAAAATACCCTTTCTCTCCCCACTCTCTCTTTGCTTTCTATGTAAATAAACAACTTTGATCTCGTTATTTTCGTTGTCGACACCAATGAGATTGAACGTCTATGAGATCCCTCTGTCTCTAAGCTGTAGGTTCAATCTTGATGTTGTTGGTGGGAGTATAAGTAATAACTGTGGCAAGAATGTTGTTCATTTACAAAGAAAGCAAAGAGATATGTATAGGAAGATAAAATAGAGTTTTATTTATCATTGAGTCTTTGAAGTTATTAGTTTTATTCAATTTAGTCCAAAATTTAAATTTGAATGTGAAATCTTCCGGCCTTTGTGAAATATGATTTTTTTTTTATAAACTAAAAATTGTGATGTCTTCATTACAATCCAAAAGTTGGGGTGAAATTTTGTTTAAGTTGGAATAGAGCCTTTAAAGTTTCAATTTTGTTTTAATTTAATTCACAATTTGAATTTGATAGTGAAAATCATCTGACCTCAATGAAATAGGATGATTTTGATATAAGGATAAAATGTGGTGATTTTATTACAAACTTCAAAGATCATGGTGAAATTGTATTATGAGCCGGTTCGGTAACAAATTTTTAAGTAACTTTAAGCATTTTGACAAAAGGGTTTTTGTAGTGTTCGTTAAAGTAATTTTTAAAAGAATTTTTAGTTATATATATTGAGTGTTTTATTAAAGACTAACCTCCTTAACTTTTAATATTTAACTTTTAGCATTTTATAAAGTTAATAAAACAATTAAATACTACTCAAACAGATAAATATCCCGAATACATTTGAGTTATGTTTGTGCAAAAAAACTCGATGCATATTCTTAGTTTAAAATGGATTCTTTTTCTTTTTTCATAAAAAAGAAAGATTACAAAAAAAAAAAAATATATATATATATATGAAAGCAATCGTCTCACCGATGGTGATATCATCGTAATACTAATACCACGATATACAATTGTTGTAATAAAATTTGAAGGAAAGTACAAGTGTGTAGTAGTGACACATGGCAATATGTAATAGGATTAGAGGTGTTTTCAATGGAGATGAAGCTCCTACTTCTTTTGTTACGTTAGCATTTTTCTGTGTTTGCGTTTTGATTTACTGTTTCTTCTGATTTCTCAACCATACTTATTTCAACTACTACTCAAAATATAAGCTAGTGTTCGTTTGGACCAACTGATGTCTCCTTTGGTGATAAAAAGTTGATAATAATAACACTGATATTATTATTTTATTGTATACCATGTCTCTACCGAACACGTGTCCATTATTATGGATTAAAATAAAATACATTTTGTAAGTTAAAAGGAAATATGAAAAGAATCTATGGAATTCAAAACTTAAAAGTATTATGTTTGACATTCTACTTACATTTTGAGTGAAAAGAGTGTGAAAGTTTTAAGTTTGAATTCTGTCGATCATACTGTCAACACACATACTGTATAGCCTGCAATATCATCACATTAGTGACCTACATTATTTAACGAATTCTAGTACATTAAGCTGAAAAATTATATGAGCAAATAAGAGTATTTTTGTGATAAATTGTACAATCCAATCGGATTGTGTCTCTTTTTAGAGTGTAATAGGCTCTTGCATTATGCAAATGAAGTGGACCTTAAGCTAATCCAGCTGTTTTGATGGTCCATACAAGAAAATTGTTATTTCCGTAAAGCAATTAAATTAATAATATTATAAACAATAAAATGTAATAAATTAAAATCAAGCCAACAATATCATTGTTTATCCTTAAAAAAATTTATTTCCCTCTCGATACATAAGGTTAATTGAATAATTTTTCTCAGGATAGAACAGTTATTATGTTATCAACGTAGCGGTATCCGATAAACAACGAACTAAAACAATGGAGTAAATCACATGACACTATGAATTTTGGAAGAGAGGAATGCAAGAACTTTATACATAATTCCTTGCTTTGAAATTCTATAATTTTTTAGTGCAAAACACGTTGGGGCCGTGTTTATATAGAAAATGAAAGAGTGTATTGTGAACCAATACAACTTTTTGGTCTAAATTGAACACAAAAAATTCAGGGTCTGAAAAAATTTAATCAAATCCTTTGACTGAAACCAAGTGACCGAAGACGATGACGCGAGAGCCTAACCTCTTTCAACCCTTTTAATTGCTACAATGTGTTACTTTTTTTTATAATTTCATTTCTATCTTATTATTTAGTCGATCTGAGATAAATAAACTTTCCCATCATTTCTATTCACGCTAATAAAATATATATTTATTAATAAATATATATAATTCCAAAACAGAAATTGAAGATACAAAAATTATATACGTTCTATAATTTATTTTTCTTTGTGAGTAATTGACGTGACACTTCATTCTTTTTGTAGACAAATATATGTCTACAGTTGTTTATCCAATTTGATCACTTCCTCTGTATGGGGTATGAATCGTTTCATATTGTTTCATAAGCATATCATATGTAACAAAAAATAATAATAATAATAATAAATAGTAAATATGTAGTTGTTATCATAATAATTATAGTAACTTAATTCCTTACTTTATAGTTATTTGTTGAATTTAATTAAATTCCTTAACGTTTCAAAATTCAATTGAGTATATATTTTTAGTATAATTTGTTTAAGAAAAGTTTAGGGCATTACTAAGAGTAAGAGAAGTTGATATATACAATTATAAAGAGAAAAGAAAGTGAAAAGGATGTTGACCAAAATAGTGCTTCTCCAATAATATGAGTTACTTTAAAGCTATAATTGTCTTAATAAGATAGAAATGAGGAGAAAAAAAATTGATCATATCCACTTTCAATTGCTTAAAGGTTTAAAATAAAGATAAAATACACTAGAAGCAAAGTTTTCTTTAGACCTATTTATTAATTATTGAGTGCATGAAATAAAGCAAACTATATAAAGTGCAAAAAAAATTGAAATTGGATGTTTTGTCCATTTATGATTGTATGTACGTTCTAAACTGAATAATACGTAAAACATGTCAAAATAATTGTATGGAGTATTCGCAGAGGTAACTCTTCCTTCGAATAAGGTTTCTATCTAATTTTAGTTTTATAGGTAGCTTCCATATGAGGTGATGCTTGTTTGTGCAATTTGGTTGGTTTTACTCATTCTACATCATCGCAAGCAACCAGATATTTCAACTTCCTGTAATTTATAGGGGAGGGAAGTCACTCTCCGAGCAATGACTAATTTGTATAAATATTCTACTAAAAAGTGATTAAATTACTATTTTACCATAGTATTAAGAAAAAATTAAATTAATTCATTTGAATATCATTGTGATTTAAAATATAAAATAAATTTATATTTGAAAGGATGCCTTCTAATTATGATTGTATAGGCCATCATAATTAAATTAAGTATTTGACTCACGATTGACTGAAAGCATAGGTCTTTGTTCCATTTTGAATTTCTAGAAATTTTTAGTTTATTAAATTTTGTTCTTGTACAAATTATTCTATTCTATACACGGATATGAATATAATTTTTTTTTGAGAATCATGATAAACAATTACATTAAATACATACCCTTTCTAGAGGGCAACTAATAATTTAATGTAACTAAGTTCATTTTGTAAAAAAAAAAGAAAAAACTTAATTTATGTGGCATAGAATTGAACTGACATAGCACAACATTGCCCTTTATGTGATATTTTTTAAACAGAGTCAAATTTGTAAACTGCGATACTTTAAAATTAATCGCGAAACTAAATACAAACAATTTATAATTTTATTTTCTTAAAGAAAACGTCCGCGTGCATATGCAACGATCCATATCAGACTCAACCTTAAATTTGATGGATCAATAAAAGCATTAATCAATTAACTACCGAAGCACGTTACAATTACAAAAATATTGCAGAAAGAAAGGCAGTTAGCGTGACAAGCCGGTCTTTGTTTTCTGGTAAAGCCAAAGCCAAATACCTTACGCATCATCACGTTATGTTATAAAATAATAACCGTTTCTCAGTATTTTGTGGGAACCTTTTTCCTATTTATGGGAAGTGTATAGGTAAGAGTTGCTTTTGTAGAATCCCAAATTCATTTAAATACATAACCAAAACAATCAACAAAGTCTCGTAATATGCAACTTTCAACTATTTGCCAAACCTTGTAATTTGTAACCACTTTACCTTTCTATTTCTGTAAACTATATGTATTTAATTATTTTTTCTTTTTCTTTTTGTACGTTGGAAGGATTTTAAACTATGAATGTACATAACAAAGAATGATCCTCGTGATCGAATGGTCCTAACGCACACTTAATATCTCTTATTAATTAACTTCTATTTCCATATTAAATTATATGTTTACATTGTACATCTTCCAAATTTTGCATGTATATTAAAGTATTGTGTTTGCTAATAACTTTTTAAATAATTTCTAATCTCCTGCTGAGAAAAATGATAAAAAAAAATTCCCAATAATATTTTTTATTTTCTAATTCAATTACAATATTTTACATGTTGAAATAACTTTTTGAATCAAACAAATCAACAGAAATATGAAGTTTTACAAAAAGTCCGTAAAATTAATTTTTGTCATTCTACCGTAATTTTAACAGGAAAAATAAACAGAAGAAGGAACATGTCAATGGAAATATGAAGTAGAGATTTTTTTATCGGAAAAAAAAGACAGAGAGATTTTTGTCGATATAGTAAAAACATATGGAGTTTTTATATAATGTCATACATGAATCAATCAAATTTTTAATTTTTGCATTTAACACTCAAATGAAATTTTAAAAAAAAAATCCATCATTATCACATTGCATCAATCCAAACGATCACTACATGATTTTTTTTTTAAGGACGAATGCTAACATTAAATGACTATTTTAGTCTCCTTTTCCTCTCAATTTCATCATCTTTCAAATATAAATCCTGCAAGCCGATAATAGCCCGCCACTCCAGCCTTTGTTTTTTTTTTCTTTCTTGAATAAACAATCAAGGTCTATTAATTTTTGGTAAAATTGATATTTTTATATATTTTTTTATTATGTTCTCATTTTAAAAGATTTTTTTATTTTCATTTTAAATGAGTGTTGTTAGATCTTCATTTATCATGTTCTGAACTTATTTAATTTTGCTCTTTTCTTTATTCTTGTATTCAAAAAAGATCTTCATTTATCAGGTTTGGTCATATTTTATGAGAGTTTAATTCACTCTTTGTATAGAAGAGATTATATATGTTAATAAATTTATATTTGGATGTTTATTGATCAGACTTAATTAGATAATAGATAATTGTTGATTTTTTGATCCAATAATACGAAAGAAAAGTGTAGATATTATAAATATCTTAATGTGATAAAAAAAATTTAAATACGAAATTTTATTTTTTAATATTATTAATGCTATTGTATCTCTCATTTCAATAATATGTGTATTTTTATTAGGAGATGATGTAGAGATGCATGTAGAAAATATATTTTCTATCAATTCATGTAAAAGTATGATATATTTTTTTTGACAAAAAAAATGATATTCTTTTACTATTATGATGTATGAGCATTATGAGCCAATTAAACACTAGCCTTTTTGTTGATAATCAATTGATTAGGAGACTAAGTACAACAAGAATATCAACATAGTTATTATGACCCAAATAAGGATATGCGTATGGAACCCCAAGTTAACTTCATTTGGTCCACTTTCTCAAGTCATATCAAAGTAAATTAATTTAACGGTAAGTGATAAATTAATTTTTCGTTTAATTAATTTTGGTAGATCCAATGCTGCAAGTTGGTTGGGACCTACATCATCCGGAGTGTTATGAGTGCAAATGGAACATTACTGTAAGAATGTTATCATATAATCATGATGAGTTAGAGTGCCACATTTTGATTGCATCACAAGCCAAATGATGGAACTCAAGAACTGTTTTTTAATTTTGTCCCTACACTTGGAACCGAGGGGCAGCCTAACAGCAGACATGCTCACTCGAAACCGTGAGGTCATTTCCCTTTGTTGGGATAAAATTGTGTTGATTTTGAGTTAAATTTTCATTTTTTTTTGGCTGAAAATCACTGCCAGGAAGCCTAAGCTAAGCTCAAATAGTAGAATACTACTAATGGTAATTTCAACGAACAGAGAGTTCTTTTTTTAAATTGTGATATGCAGACGTACACAGGTTTGATGTTGTAGTACCATTTGAAACTCTGGTTCTCCTGAGTGCGGTTTTACTGTGTGCTAAAGTAAAGATAGTGCTAAATAATATGCGAAGAAAATAAAAAAAGGGACCCACGAGTCTTGAAATAGGCCCCACTTCTCATGCAAATGACGACAGAAATCACCAAATAGCAGACCCTACTTTCTTTACAGTTTCCTTCTATAAATACCTTCTTCTCCCCTTTCAAACCTAAACAAAAACTCACCACCACCTTCTCTTCTCTTCTCTTCTATTTTTCTTTAACTTTCTCTCTCCTTCTCTAAGATTTAAAAAAAAAAAAAAAATTTAAAGAAATGGCAGCAAGAGGTGCTTCAAGTGCCACCGCAAGAGCACCTATGCCGGGTGTGGTGACACCAAGGTCGCCTTGGCATTCCCCTGTTCCTTACTTGTTTGGTGGATTGGCTGCTATGCTTGGATTAATTGCTTTTGCTCTTTTGATTCTTGCTTGTTCTTACTGGAAACTTTCTGGTTATCTAGAAAATGGTGGTGAGGATGGTGAAAGAGACTTGGAAGCTGGACAAGGGCAGAATAAAAATGGGGATGGAGAAAAACAGAGTAACACAGCTTTTGAAGAGAAAATATTAGTGATTATGGCTGGCCAACTCAAACCAACTTTCTTGGCTACACCAATGTCTAGCAGATCATCTTATTTTGGTGATAACAGCACTACTAAAAGCTGTTCTTGTAGTCAAAATAATGAAAAAACAGAGAATGGTGGAGTTGAGATTGTAAAACAGGGGAGCACCACTCAGGAAGAGAACAGAGAAACGACTCCTCAAGCTCAGAATCAAAATGAAACCCATTAATTAGTTTGTGTTTTCTTCTTTTGGGGATTTTAGATCTTTTGAATTAGCTCTGCAAATGAGCTTGCATGTTAGGTTGATTTTTTTTCCCATTTTCTTTTACTTTTTGGGTTTGAAATTCGGGAATTGTAAATTTAATTGAGGTTGAATGAGGAATCTTTAGTTGCTTCTTCATGTAATACAACAAATCATCGTCCTTTTACTAATCCTTTCAGCTATTTATATATATTTGTTTTAAAGATTTTGAGACTCCCATTTGAAAAAAAAAAATGAAAATAACGATTTTGAGACTCTGGTTATCTGATATGGGTACATAGAGAGAGCAGAGAACTCAGGAGGAGGAGGAGGAGGAGGAGGACGGAGGCACGTGCAAGGCACGTGTGTGAATTATGCATATTAGGATGGGTAAGGGAAGGTGGATGCGGCGAGGTGAAACTGCTCTGCAGATTGCACCTGCTACCATTTATGAGATGAGACTACAAATTTTACATTTTTTCCTGTTTTCATTTTCCAAAATTTTTTATTATATATAAGGTGTTCTGTTCTGTGATCACTGTTTTTGAAGTTGGTTTTTTTTTTTTGGATACAATTTTTGAAGTTGGTTTTGCAGTTCATCATAGATAAATATGCAATTATATAGGGGATAAATGTTTTATTAAATTACGAAACTATCCTTACTTTACTCTCATTTTGGCCATGTCTTGTACATGTAATGACGTGGAAATGCGATGATTTCCATAGGAGTTGCAGAGTTGGTCGAAATGAAAATGAAAAAACGAAAAAAAAAAAAAGAAAGTCGATTCGATGTATGATTTTCTCAAAAGAAAATCATTGGTATGTATTACAATTATTTATAAACTAATTATTAAAATTTTTTTAACAATGTTTTATACAACTAATAACTATTATGAATCATAATTAGCTGCTAATTCAATCATCTCACGTCCACAAATTTTTTTTTAGTGGAGCTTATTCTTATTAGTAGCATATTAACTTTATTACAATAATTATAAATTAATTTTTTTTGATGAACATATTAATAAATAATATTACTTCTAATTCATTAAAAAATAATAAGAATAATAATATCTAACAATTATAACTTATTTTTTTTCTAAAATAATAATTATAATTTAATAATTTAATTAATATTATACTATAAATATTAATAATAAAATAAAAATAATTTGACCAGTAAGAAAATTAATTAAATTATTTACTAGATATAATTATAATTATACTATTATTTGTATTTCACATTCTAATTGTAACTGTAAATAAATTTTTACTAAACTTAGTAGTTTTGATTATTACTTTCTATAAAATACCAAAAAGTGATATTTACTTATTTGTAATTACGAGATTCTCAAGGTTAGAACTCTTTATGTTGTTAATGAACTCTTTTTTTTTTTGGACATCTTCGTTGCTTGTGATTGAATAACTAGTTTTTGTGTAAAATACTTTTAGTTATCAACGGTGATAGTAAAACGATTTTGGGTTCAACACACACAATCTATCCACTTTCTCTAGCCTAGTTTTCGGTGTCATTAATATAAATTCGTCCAATTATACAAATGTTTTTTGAAAATTTTCACCAATAGACTTCACATATTGTGAAGTTTACATAAATGGGGAGGAGATAAGGTCAATGACCATTAACTTGACCCAAAAACTCTAGTGACATAATTTGCTACAACTAGTTACACAGTAACCTATTATACTAATGACTTATATACTCTATTACATATCCTCAAAATTGAACTTCTTCCTAATAATTACATTAAATGTTAGGGTATTAGATGGTTAATATTAAAATTTGTAAGTCTATACTAGTAAAAATATTTTTAAAAATTAATGAAATCTCCTTCATCGAGCCATTTAGCAAATCCGTTTTGCAATAAGCATAATTTTACGCTCTCACCACTTTTCTTTCGTTTCTTTTTTTTTTTCTTCTAATTTGCTTCATTTTATTTTGTTCATTTTTATATTTATTTTGATCTATCGGAGCAAGTGAACAATCACATTTGTCTTATGGATTGTTAAATTATTATTTTTAATTTCTTCTACCGCCTTGGCTATTTTTAGTGTTGTTTATCTCTTTACTAGCCTTGATTGAAAAAAGCAGAATTTGGAGTGAAACAAAAGTTTTGAACTAAGTATGAAATTGGAGTATGGTGATTGAGAATGCAGTGTCTCAACAAAACAGTTGCAAGAAGTTAGTATAAAAATGAGTGGTACAAGCATATGTAGATCACTAACTAAGCAGTCGAATTAGCGATGAGGTGTTTGTTCCTATATTTGTGGTTTACAATATTGGAAATGCATGTCACTAACACTTAGTGCTTTCTCAAGTAAGCCTCACTAATTTAAGGTATCATTCATCAAAAAGTTGTTGCGTTGTGCCATTATAAACTTTAATCAAATATTTTTGAAAAATACTTGGCTATTCTTTTACAAAAAAATTTGCTAACTATACAATATAACTTTATTTTTTGTCTAAATATACATTATTTTTTTTTTATTAATCACGAGGTATTCAAGGTCATGTACCTGACTAAATCTCCGTTCATACCGGAATGTTTAGAAAAGAGCTAGCCAAAAAAAATTTGCATTGATAGAGATTCAAATCCACAGTTTATCTCATGAGATTCGCGTTAGTAGGTATTTATGAGCTACCTCAGCTACAGTTTTCAAATATAAATTAGTAATTATACAAAACCTACTAAAAATGAATGGTGGTTTGGCATTAGAATAGAATAGTTGACAAAGAGGCATATATCCATTATCCAATAGAGATGAAAGACGCGGCAACAAGAGGAAGAGGGGTGCTCTTGTGGCTTATGTTTTTTACATTTTTGGGAATAAAAATAAGGTTGAAGATAAGGAACCATTGTACTATAATTATAACAATGTACTATAAGGAACCATTTTTATTTGTTTTTAATTTACAAATTCAATCTTTTAAGTGTACTTTGTATTCTCTATTCTTTCTTTCAGTTTTCACTTTGTGAATGATAGCTTATGCTTCCTTCTTTTAGCATTCCTATTATCTTAATATTCCTTATTCTTTGCTATTTTCATTTATTTATTAATTTCTTATTTCATCCTCATATTAATTTAATTCAATATCATCATTTTTATTTTTATATAATTTAGTGGATTTCATGATCAAATAATAAAAATTATATTATCGATTGTAAATTGAAAAGTGGAGCTCCAAATTCAATTTTTTAAAATGCATCATGTTATGGATTTGGTGTTTGTTTTTAAAGGGCAGGCTACATTTATTGTATAGCCCACGGAAAACGACCTCCTATTGTGTCGTAGTTGTTATGCCATCAGAGTTCCCTATAATTCAAGCAACAACTGTTGAATTCCTAAAAGAATTGTTTAATGTTTATTTATACTACAAGAAATAAGAATCTAAATATCGATTTTTTTTTTAACCAATTGACAGTTTTCTAAATTTTTTTTTTGAAAGTGTAGTATTATTATAATATAAAATACAAAATATTAATTATATTAATATAAAAAAATAAAATCCAAAATTAAATGCATACGTATGACATGTTGACTTTTTACATATCAACCTATAGAAGAATCCTAGAATTTATTTCAGGTGTCTAATCAAAGTTAATGCATACAATATATTATTATTATTATTATTTTTTACTTGTATTCCATTTTCTCCCAATTGTGCGATTGATGATGCCATAATTAAGTAAACCACCATTGTCATTGGGTACAATGTAGTAATTCATTATTATTAATGCATGAGTTTGAGTTATATGCGTACTCACTATTTACATCTTCTAATCGTGAGGGGACTAATTAGAATAATTAATCAGCCATCTTCGGTGATTGTCAAATTTCATAATTATTCTCAATCACTATGTTTCTAAGAGATCCTTATACTAAGAAGAATTTTAAATTATAATATAATGATAAAATAAATGAAACTATTGAGGCTAGTACGTTTTGTTAGTTCCATAACAGTTTTTGAAAGGATGGTGGATAAATTTGTTGCTTAATTTTTATAAAATGTTTAGATTTACTATCTTATTTTTTTTAAATAGTGCCTCAACTCATAAAATTAATTCAATTTAATGTACTTTTCTAACGTAATTCGCTGGATTCCGATTAGGATAAAAGATCAATGAAAAGTAGGTATGAAAATATTTCAATTTGATGCTTAAACTTTTATAAATGTTTCAATTTAGTGTCTTATTAATTTTTTTAGATGCCGTTTTTGGAGGTGAATCGACAAAATAAATGGTACTTTAGAACCGTTTCACCCCTAGGAATCCAATATGGACTTATTTTTTAAGGTTGATGCACTGTTTGGTTAGAATTAGCTAAAAACTGATCAGATTTGAACCTCTCTTTGTCACATGAAAACGACCGATTTTGTACTCCAATAGATCGATCTTTGTGAGAGGGAGATACTATTCTTAAATCGAGCAGAAAGTTGTCAGATTGGATGAATTTAAGTCGAAAGTAAACCTGACTTGACAGACCTGTTTGATCCAATAATTTCTCTATTTCAGTTGAATTTTCATTGACTTCCGATAGTCTTCTGTCAAAATATGAGAGTATCATTCGACGTAATCAATTATGATTTTCACTGCTGTTTATGACGGCTGGAAAGGAAAGTTATCCGAATAGTTTTTAGCTGATTCGAGCCAAACCATGCATTAACCATCAAAACTAATTTCGTATTGGGTTCTTGGCGATGAGATGATTTAAAGGACCCTTTACTTTTTTCATTCACCGTAAAAAACGGAATATGAAAAGAAAAACAGTGAGAAGAGGTCTTATAAGTTGCAATAGTAAGAAGTATCAAACTCGCAACCTAGGGAGGAATCGAGGCTATTTTGGAAAAGGTCTTATAGCCTCTCCTAATTCTCATATTTTTTTCATAAATTATTATTAAGTTTTAATTATTTTTCAAAATTTGAGTAGAAATTTCAATATATATATATATAAGATATGTCCTTCCTATCTTTTATGTCTAGATTTGTTATCAATATTTTTATGTGTGTTGTTGTAAATTTTTTTTAACGCGTTATATACTTTATGAATATTTTTTATTTTATTGGATAATTTATAGCTTAAGTTATATTTTCACTCTGAAATTTTGAAAATGTAACGTTTACACCCTACTTTGAGCTTTTGAACAAATTTAGTGTCTAATATGAGCTTTGGTAACAATTTCACCCTATACCTAAGATTTGGACAATTATTTGTAATAATCATATAAATTGGATTGTTTCTTTTTCTAATTAATTTTCCCCCTTTGATCTAACTTAGGAGAGAGGTGAATTTTCCCCTTGAGCTAATAGCTTGCAAATACAACATGTTTTTAGTCTATAATCTTATGCTTATTTGATGTTTATTATGTCTAAATATGATATTTTATTTAATTTTTCTTATTTTGATTAAGAGCTTGTATTTGACAAAAAGGAAGCATATGAAGCATAATTTAGGGGGTTTTGAAACATAGGAAATGAAGCTGAAAGCTGTTTGGACATTTTTTAAGCTGTTAGAAGTTACCCTTGGATAAGACTAATGGGCATAGCAGCTGTTGCAGACCGAAGTTATCTAGGCCCTCGGCCCACAATCTTATTTGTCGAATTAAGCTTGATTAATAGCTTAGGAAAGACGCTTGAACACTATTTTATTGGCCAATTTTGTTATATTAATACGGGCCCTAATTTTTATTAGTATATAAGTGTATTTTAGGTCTTTAGGAGGACATTCTCATATACCCTCAAGATTATTACATTTTTTAGGTTTAGTTTTCAGATCTTTTATGTGTTTTTCCATGGTCATGTGTGGCTAAACTTCTCCTTTTCAGTCAAGGGATAATTTAAGGTTGAAATTCTTCATGATTGTGAGATCGTAACGTGCTTTAATTACTATTTGATTTATATTGCATTTATGTCTTTTTTTATGGGTTATTGAGAAAATATATCCTTAGTGATTTTTTTTTATTTGATAAAAAAGAGCTCGTTGTTCAATTAATAGGAATTTACATAGCTAATCAACTAGTCTAAATTCGTAATTGTTTGATACAAGTGGCGATTGATATAACTTGATTGTGACTAAGCTTTTGGGTTATATTAAGTGAATACATAATCTAATTTAAATGAAATTTCTTAGTCTTTATTAATTAGGGCAATGTCTTTCTAGTTTTTAATGTAATTGACAAATTAAATCCTTAATTATACCTAAAGTTGTTTGTTAATTATGAATTATTATTAGATCGTATCTTACCAATCTAATAATAAAGAAAGATCAGTTGAGGGATGTTTCCTTTGACTAGCGGTGGGCAAAACCGAACCGTAAATTGAAACCGAGCCGAATCGAATAATCGGTTAACCGAATTTTCAGTTCAGTTTTCAGTTTTTAAAAATCGTGAACCGAATTTTCGGTTCGTAAATTTAATAAACCGATTGAAATTTTACATGTAAAATTCGGTTAATACCGAATTCGAACCGAAACCGAACCGAGATTCGATCAAAAACTGAATTTCGGTTCGATTTTCAGTTCATAAATTTTACGTTTGGTTTTGAACTGAAAACCGATTTTCGGTTCAGTTAATCAAACTGAACCGGTTTTGCCCACTCCTACTTTTGACTACAACTTATCTGCAATATTAAATTAAAAAGTTATCCTAGAGTTAATGATCAATCCATGTGAACTTCATACCGTGAATTACCTTTACCTGGATTTGTTTCCCATTAATTTCAGAATTTTAATTTCTTTTGTAGTTTTAATTTTGTTTTAATCCTCAATTTCTGTAATTCCCCTTTTCTCACTCTTATTTTCTTTAGTTTACTATTTTAGTTCTATTTAACTTTGGGCAACGCTAATCTCTTGGATTCGTCTCTTCTCATCCTATTTACATATTTTGTCTTATTAGAAAGAGTATGTTTTATTTTTGGTGGTTTTGACCGCCATCATGCACTCTATATTCCCTTGAAGAAAATTACAACAAATTGAAGAAAGAAATAGAAATGGCAAGTTTTATGCAGCAAATTAGTTAAGCAAGCAATAGCACAAAGTGTGAAGTTAAGTGCCATTAAAGCAACTTCCATTAAGGTCAGCATCACCCTTTTCAATTCCCCGCTAGTAATAATTAATTTATATATACATGGTTACGTTGAAGGCTACAATTCACAGGCATAATAAGCTTCTTCTTCTTGTGGCTGAAGATGGAGATCATAACTATGGCTTGTCTGCTAAAGAGAAAAACTTGTGGAAACGAAGAGGGTGAGGTGTTGAGCAATGCGAATAATAATTGAGAATTAATTGCATCACTTGTTTGACTTGTCTACTCAAAATATTCCAACTATTTGAAAATTACTACACATTGCTTCCATTTTCTAGCTTAATCAATTAGTTGTATTTTGTCTTTGTTCAACATAGTTCCTTTCTAAGGTATTGGATTTTCAATTACGGATATTTACCATAACTATTGTCTATTGATTTGTTGCTTATAATTTGGTTATAAATAATCTATAAACAATGATGCACTTGCCAATTGGTTTGTAAATCAACAATTTGGAAAGATATTTTAATTAAGCTAGAGAGTGTGTCTCACATTGAATTTTTTTTTTCTTAAAACCTCTAAATTTATTAATAATAATCTAATAAATAATGAGTTTACAGTTGAATGACTCTTAAACTCAACACAAACTAATTAATTTTATACAATATAGTTTGACTCTCACTCCTTATAATTCTATATGTGTATAATCATTTCAAATATAAGTAACAAATTACCGTGTATAAGTTTTTTTTTTTTTTTGATAAAGGATAAAAATATTCTTGTCGTAATTTTACTACGAGAGAAATAAATCAGAATTACAGCAATTGTCGGGAAGACTGTCTACCCAGAAACTGTAAAACAGATTACTAGCCCATCTAGATATTTGGGACAAGTAGAAAATTACAAGGACTACAATAAAAAAAGATGAACCAAAAGAAAGGGATGAACCCTAAAAATTGTGCAGAGGCAAAATAAACACTAAAAAAAAAAAGTAAAAACGTAAGAACACAACTAGCTTTAACTCCATTAATGCTCATCCGTGGAAACAAATGGGAGAAGAATCCAATCCAAGGCTAGCTATCGATAGATTTGTAAGAATCCGAGTAGATTTGACTAACAGATTTCTAGATCTGAAATTTTCCGCCTCTTCAAGCTCCAAAAGTCTCGAACCGACGAACACCAAGGTGTTAAAGTTGCTAAACAACATAGATCTACAGAAAACTAAGAAAAAAAAAAGGATTTGGGCTACCGCCGGCCAAAAAAGGACGACGGCAGCCCTAATCACCATGGAAGAGCTTCTGTTAAGGGAGAGTTCTATTTGTAAAACGCTTTCTTACCGTTTATAAGTTTTAAACTATTTAACAATTGCTTGTAAAGAGGTTTGATCCAGTGGTAACTATGGTTCAATTTAGTCAGTTCGCTCCGAAGGTTCACGATCCGAAAATTCAACCGTGAACCAAACCGTGGTAGGACTGTTCATGAACTGTGGGTTAGGGTCTGTTCACGATTCAACTCGGAATTGATTCAAGGGTAGTTCTGATGGTATTGTACTCTTAAACAATATTAGCTATCATATTAAAAATAATTAGCCAAAATGATATTTTTTGGGCATGAAAAATTGTTGAGGCTATTAATAATTTTGAAAAAATAAAAATTGTTTCAAAATTGAAATAGAAGCTCGGTAGAATAGGGAAGAAATATTGCGAGTTGCTAGTAGTGATGGTGCTTCAAATTGATATTGAATGGAGAGGAATAACAAGGTGCAATCAAAGATGGAGCGGCTCTGTTGTGGAGAAACGGTGGCTGTTTAGACTGATCGGGAGGAGAATGTGGCGGATAGTGCCAGAAGCAGCTCCCAGCAAAGATGAAGGCAGTGGATTGAATGGTAACGGTGGCAGAAAGTTAGGGTTTCAAACAGAAGGAAGATGGTAGGTGGAACTATGAGAATCAGATTGTTGTTGGTGGCTCGATCTAGAAGAGGAGATAATCGTAACCAGAAGCGGCTGCACGTAGCGTAGCTGAAGATGGAGTAAAATGACAACATTTCATGTGTTTAAGAGTAAAGTTCAAATATATCTTTCGAATTTTATACAAGCTCAAAAACTTTGAGGTTTCATATAAGTTTTTTAGGTTTATTAGAAGTTCCATGTTAGTTTAATCTACGTTTCATAAACATACTGTAAACCAATCATAAATATATCATAAACCTATTTCCTCCCTAAAATGATCTTATTGACGATTATTTTAATTATTTGGCTTTACAAGTCATGAGTGGGATTTTTTTTTTTAAAGCTAATAGAATCACGTTCTTTATTATTTTGGAGAGTGAATTTTCTTTGCCTTCTTTTGGAAAAAACTCCAAAGAAAAATTATTACAATTTCTATACTAATTTTATTACTAATTGTTGCAGTTTCAAATATTCTATCTACAATTCTAATGTATTAGCTAGTAGCTACATTGTTCTTATATTTAGTCTATTATTAGCATACGAAATATAGTCACTTTATGAACATGTTTCTAAAGAATTAAATATCAAATCTTTGCTTACAATTGGTTGAATAATTAGTTGGTACTGTTGGAATGATTGCTTATATACTGATTGTGTAGTCTGTATACTTTATGTAAACTTGACAATTAGCAGACAAATTGTATACTAATGTTACACTATTTATATATAGTTTTGTTTGTCTTGTGAAAAGGAAATTTTTAGTTTATATTGTGACAATACTGGCATTTGTTTATACAATAGTTTTTTGTTCTATTTAATTTCACCTTTGAATTGTAACTTTGTTTTATATATATTGAAAACTTTTTAAACTTCTTTACACCCATATTAAAAATAATTCTTTCACGTACCACTTATATTTTAGACATGAACCATTTGTCCATATGTAATTATAAGTGTGCAAAGCTTCAACTTCCCTTTGACCAAACAAGGTGAAGCCAATTGGCAGGGTAATGGGACATTAATATATCACTAATAAATAATTTTTCATTATAGTCCCTTTTTTTTTATCTTATTACGTCAATCGTGAATTCGTCACAACAGGGTTTTTGCTAGCGGAAAGCGATACGTTTGGCATCATTAATTTTTATTCAAATAATTTATTTGTGTATTGAGATGACATTATAATCAAACCCTCTCTATCAATGACATAGTTTAGATTAGGGATGAGAAAAGGACTTATGATTCGATATGTAAGTGTTAATTATGCCAAATTATATGGGTTTTAGTGCATAGTTTCTATGATGAATGTGAATATGATTTTCAATGCTTTAATTTTGAGAAACTAAATTTTGATTCCAAGAGGAAATTTTATTGTTGTCCCTTATATAAGTAACTATTTTATTCTTGTAATAGTTATATTTTTGTAAAAATTACAAATTTATTTCTATAATTTCACTTAATCTACATTTTTATCTCTGTATTTTTTAAAATAGACTTTTCTGTTCTCGTATTTTAGAAACATTATACTATTTTATCCTTTCTCGCTGAAAACAGTGACAGAAATTAAAAAGTTATATATCATCTAAATCGCTTTTTTGTCCTGACTATGACATTAGTTTTGATTGAAACAACATTAATATGCTGAAAATACTAAAAATTAATCGGTTGATCAAACGGTATTTTAGCATTTTCAGCAAATATATGTTGTTTCAGTTAAAACTAATATCAAAATTTGTGATTAGAGCAATTGAATGATTCAGGCGAGATATGGCTTGTTATTTTCTATCACCGTTTCCAAAAACAGAAAGGACAAAATAGTACTAATTTTTTTAAAATACATGGACCAAAGAGTCTATTTCAAAAATATAAGACAAAAATTTAGATTAAATGAAAATAAATATTTTTTTTTTTGGTCTCTACTCTTCGTTTACTCCAAAAATAGAAGTTTTTTCATGAATATAGAACAAGGGCAGCCCTTCTCTCATAAACCTCCAAATTGACACCAAACCCGAAATTTTATATCTCTTGCTATACATTTTCCAAATAATCATGTTTCAGATCTGACCAAAATTTCTTCATTAACCAAAATGTTCGTTTTAATACGTTGAAAAACATGAAAAATGATTAGAATCAAACTTACATATTTATGTGAATAATACTAATCTCTTAAACATATTTAGCCACTGTAATATTCTTCCCAAATTTTTCTGTAAGGATCTTACAGTTTTTGCCCTTCCAAAGCACCAAAAACACCATAACCACTTTCCTCAGTAAGATCACTGCCATCATCACCATAACCGCCGAGGTCGCGGTCGTCGTCACTGCTTTGGTCTAAAGCAAGCAATTCTTCACTGTATCTCACACTTTCAATTCTTGTGGGCATGCCCTTATTGTTAAGATCATTACCTTTCAACATACTAACAACCTCTTTCATATTAGGCCGTCGGTCCGAATCATTTTGAACACATAAGGCAGCCACATTTATAGCTTGTTTAAGTTGGTTTTGGTCATAATTTCCGCGAAGTTTAGGGTCGACAAGGTCTTTAAACCTACCTTGAATGATTAATGGCTCTGCCCATTCTGTTATTGTCCGTTTAACTCCTCCTGGTAGTTTTTCTATTGGCTTTTTTCCTGTTAGAATTTCAAGTAAAAGAATTCCAAAACTATAAACGTCACAGCTTTCTGATACTTTGCCCCACATTGCATATTCAGGTGCCAGGTATCCTAAAGTGCCCTTAACTCTAGTGGTCATATGACTTACACCTTCAGGAATCAGCTTTGCAAACCCAAAATCTGCAACTAATGGCTCAAATTCTGAGTCTAATAGCACATTACTTGCTTTTATATCTCTGTGGATTATGTGGGGTGTGACTTCATGGTGCAAATACCTAGCAATAAAATTACACTATTAGTTTTTATACCCACAATTAAGTAATTTAAATTGAATAAAGCAAGAGCAACTTTACCCTGCATGTTATAGTTGTAATAATTAAGGTGAATAATACAATATTCTGATTCATGTTTGATTTACAGTTCATGTCTTTGAAAAAATTCATATACTCCCAAAAAAGCTATGTGATCATAGTGGTATCCTACTATTAATGGGCAGAGCTAGAAATTTATGTGTGAATAGATGACTGTATAATTTACTAAATACATAAAAATTATAAAATTCATATGAGATATTATTTTTAGATTTATTTAATTATAATCTAATATTATTTGAACCTACTCTTCAATTAATTAAGAGATTATAAGCATGTAAATATTAAATAAAAGTAACCAAATAATTTTCAACAAGGTATTATTTTTAAATTTTAAAAATTGATATTTAGTTGCTTAAGGGTGTGTTCAACAAAATTGGTTGTTTGAGTAGCTGTATTAGTAACTCTTGGATGTTTGTACTGTTTATAAAAAAAAAAACTAAAATTTACATAAGTTAGTATTTGATAAAATATTAATTAAAACTACGTCAAAAGCTATTTTACCGAAATCTAAACTCTAGTTCAAAAGCTGCTGTCGAACACAATCCAAATTTGTTTCAAAAGAATTTATTCAAATATATTGATAAGAAAAGTTAAAATTAAGATAAATCAAATAAAAATAAAAGAAAAATTAAAGCATAATTGTGTAATTATTACTTATAAAAAAGAAAAGAGAAGAAGAAAAATTAATAAAAACAAGTAATATAGTTAAAAGAAAATGAAATATGAAAATCAAAATATATTGCTAGAAAGAATTAAACTTAAATATTTGAAATAATTGGTATTGTTTTAATCACTACAAAACGAAACTTAGAATCTATTTCAAAAGTGATTGACAAGGTTATGTTGAGGCTGGGCATTACCATGGAAGGGTTCAAGCTTTCGATCATTCTACTAGCTAGCCTTTCAAAAAAAATTTTAAATCAAATTTAATTATGGGGTCAACTTGTTCTAGAATCAATAAATTATGTTGATCGCTAAATTAATACAATTAATTATGTAATTAAGAGATTGAAACAAAATAACTAAGCAAGTGGTATTAGTTAGCTTACAGAAGGCCTTCAGCTGAACCAATGATAATCTTCATTCTTCTTCTCCAATCTAATTGAACTTCTCCACTAAATTGGCCATGAAGATGAGAAAGCAAGCTTAGATTAGGCATGTAATCATACACTATAAGCCTTTGGTCAGTTCCAACACAATATCCTCTAAGCCCCAATAAATTCTTGTGCCTCACCCTTCCAAGAACTTCTACTTCCACTGCAAATTCCATTTCCGCTTTTGAATTCATTGCTTTCAATTTTTTCACTGCAATCTACATTTTGCAGTACATCAAAATATGTTAATATAATATAAGCCTTTTCGTTTCCTTTTTTGAACATGCATTAAATTAGTACCAACAGTGTGATTGGTAAGAATCGAACTTATGACTTACAATTTCCGTGGTATGTAAAATGACCAACATGCGTAATTCACAATATATAGGCCTTCATGCACTCAATAATATTGTATTTTACAAACTTAATTCATGTGGTTGAATTATTTAAATTAATTACCTGAAGACCATCAGTAGTTTTACCCCAATAAACACTTCCAAATCCACCTTCTCCAAGCTTGTTATCTTCACTAAAGCCATTAGTGGCAGTATGTAATTCCTTGTAAGTAAAAATTCTCCATGAATTGCTTCCTCCGGGGATTATATTTGCCCTATTTATCACATATTAAACGCTTAATATTACTTGAAAGAGGAAAAAAGACCAAATACTTAAAAGCACAAAATATGAAAATTGTAAAAGAAAGATAAATTACCCATGATCCTTGACCTTCTTTTTTCCACAACAACTTAATGATGATCCCATAGCTATGGCTTCAAATTATGGGATTGGTAGTTTGCAATGCCTTAATACAATTCAGCTTCACTAAAAGTAGCTTTTAATTTTTATTTTAAACAAGACAAGTGGCATTTTAAGCTTTCGACCGACTTTGGCCGGCTTTCATTTTGGTAATTACTAGTTCCAACGGATATAACTAAGTAATTAGGATTTGCTAAAAAAATTTAGCGATAATGAAAAAAAACTCCTCATGTTTATACCTAATATACAAAAAATTCTCTGTCTTTTTTTTTTAGACAAAAAAATCCTCATGTTATATTTCCGTTAACGTTCTCCTCTCTCTGTCTATTTTTTCTGTTAAAATAACGATTTAAGGATTAAAATGTAATTTTTATGAGATCTTTTTACAAAACTGAAGAACTGAAGGACCAAAATGTAAAATTCCCTTCTTCATTGAACCCAGCCAACCGACCACCGCCGTTTGTTCTTGGGTCACCGGAAATGGTATTTTCTGGTGACAAGGTATACATCAACGGAAAGCCCACACTGCAAGGAGTCTAGATTTGTGATTATATTTGCCGGACATGGCCGAATCTGGCTGGCCGGAAAATGCTTAGAAAGCTTTGGTTGCGATGTTTCTCTCTCTAATTTCAGCCGATTTTCGACAGCTTTTCCGGCCTCTATGGTGGTCGGACGGAGGTTTTGAGGGCAGATCTGGACTCTTGTCGACGAGAGCTTTCAAATGAAGTAAGTCTTGTTGTCGATCTGTGGCCGGAATGAAAATCACGTTCAAACGGCCGAACTGATTTTCTTGATTATCCGGCGAGCTCCGGCCGTTTTCTGTCCATTTTGAAGGTAGATTTTGAATCCTCTGTTCTTAAGCTTCAATTTGATATTGAGTTTGTGTTGATTGGTAGCTGGATTTGGAAGTTTAGAACTGGCCGAACTGAAATTAGAGAGAGAAAGTCGCGACCCGCGACTGAAGCTTTCTAGGCATTTTCCGGCCAGATTCGACCATGTCCGACGAATATGATCACAGATCTACACTCCTTTCAATGTGGGCTTTCCGTTGATATATACCTTGTCACCAGAAAATATGATTTCCGGTGACCCAAGAACAAACGGCGGCAGCGGTCAGTTGGCTGGGTTCAAGGAAGTAGAGAGAAATTTACATTTTGGTCCTTCAGTTCTTCAGTTTTGTAAAAAGATCCCATAAAAGTTACATTTTGATCCTTAAACTGTTATTTTAACAGAAAAAATAGACAGGAGGAGAAAAATGTTAACGAAAATATAACACGAAGATTTTTTTGTCTAAAAAAAAAAGACAGGGAGTTTTTTGTATATTAGGTATAAACATGGGGAGTTTTTTTTCATTATCCCATTTATCTATATGTTGGATAGTTGTAGATTATATTTGATTTTAATAAAAGATGATTTG
>CATIWJ010031638.1:0-16843 GCA_949640765.1 Croton laevigatus | reverse complement strand
ATCCAACAAGGTATTTGCTTTTCACAAATTTAGAATACAGATTTAATTAATCGATTGGGTAAGTTGTAACTTGTAATGCATAATTGCAAGTTTGTCTTCATATTAATGTGTTCTTGTAACCCTGCCTTGAACAATTAATTAATTCTATTTATTTTGAATTGGAATTTGCAGGGCCTCTAGATGTTTCCAAATGCCTGCCCAAATGGAAGTTTGAGACAAATGCTTGGCAAATATTTTCAAAGATGGAAATTTTTATCCACCAGCAAGATTCTTATGAGAATCTTGTTTCTGGATTATATAAATTTGATGCTGATATCGTTGTAAAAGAAACAAATATGTCTATACCTGTTGCAGATTTGTACTTTGAAGAAGTGGTTCCAGGAATTCAGTTATTCTCTTTCAGCCTGCTTCTTCTTGCTGACTATATCTGATGTGAAACATAACAGAACCATCACCAACATGCCATTTGCTTATAATGTCTTCATAGGTAAAATCAAAGCTGATACTTCATTTATTTATTTATTTGTTCTAAAAATCTTACCGAGCAGATGTTGAATCTTTGTCTTCTTCAGCTCCATTTCATTCGCAATAATCTTTCATTTAGTTACTTTTTCTTTTTCTCCCTTTTGAAATGCAATAAGTTTTGATTTATTAACTATAGTCATGGATCTTGCAACTAGCAGGATGTCAGAATTTGGTTTCACATTTTTATCTAAATTTTGTTCCAGAAATTAGTAGTTTGGAGCCCATAATATATGTTCTTTGTCGGCAGTTGAGGAGATTTTGGATATGTTTCTCATCATGTATATTGATTTGGTAATCTGTTTTGAAACAGTTGCAATTAATATTTTAATTGAGCAGGTTATTGTGATGGATCTGCCAGTATTGTTAATGGATCTGGTCTAAATGATTCTATTGCGGGAGAAATTGCAGAGTTCTCAGTTTATTTAGTTGATGTTTTTCAATATCCTGCTTTTGTGGAAGTACAAAGCATTCAAGTACAGATTGCTAGGGAAAATGATTCCTATCATGTACAGCCAAGCATTCGTCCGATCACCAATGATATCTGCAATTTAGAAATTCCTGTCTGTTTCTTTCTGATGAAAAATTTTAGTGTGAGTTTATAAAGATACACTTATTTCTGAAATAGGTAGTGAACCTGCTCAAGGTTTGAACTATGGTGCTGTTGAACAAACAGAAGTTGCTCCTGATCCTTTCCCTTTACTAAAAAATCTTGTAAGCTGTCTATTTAGAATTTTTCATCAGTTTGGTTCTTTGTGTCTGTAATCTAATGTTCTTCCCTCTCTATTCAGTCTACCAGACACTCAAAAATTCTGGCAAGTGCTTTTAATGTGATCTACAAGCCTGAGAAGAGTGGTTTCTATGAAATTCATGTGCTATGTGGAAATATTTTACTTGGTGGTGGTCAATCATTCAGAAAGGAAGTGACAGCAGGTATTGTATTCTTATGCATTTGGCTTGTTACCATTGGAATGCGAAATGTCAATCTAAATTGAGTAATGTAGCATTAATCAGCATATGAATAAATGTAAAAAAAAAGTTCCATAACAATTTGATTTCATAATAAAAATATGATGTGAGTTACAATCTGAAAATTTAATGCAATCCAAAGCTACACTTCCTTTGAGGCGGGAAAACAAAGGCTTGTATTTGAACTTTAAGTTAAGCTCTTTCATTTTATTGATTCTCCTTGTTTTATTTCTTATTGTTTAAACTAAATGGCATCAACCCCATGGGGTTTTCACATATTATTTTCCCCTTAATTGCAACTAAATTTTTTAACTTTTCTCAGGTGAGGTTAATGTATCACTCTCAAAAGTAGTGAATTTTGCTCCCAAGGTGCCAAAGCTGTTTGAAAATGAAATAGTGGTGCAGCTGTTTGGGTTAATTGTGAAACATAAAACGAATAGAAATACTAACCTGTTATTTCCACAACATTTTCCTGTTGTTTATGCAGCAAATTTGAACTAGTTTTGCCTTAATATTGGTTCAAATGAGTTCATGTGAATTTTAGGTTAACTTTGTCGTTTTGTTTTCCAACCAGTCGACTAATTGAAGAGGTTAACTAGTTAACACTGTAGGTTAATAATTTGTTTAAATATTTTTTATCCAAATATTTCCAATCAGAGACTTTATTTGATAATGAGCTGCGTTTGGACTTGAAATTGAAGTATTTAGCCAATGCTTTTTGGGTTCCATAAGTGCTGCGTTTTTGTTAAAAAGGGGCTGCCTTTATCTTGTGCAAAACACACGTTTTGGAGAGAGGGTTTTAAGTTCGAAGTGTGCATTTTGAAGTTGGTTAGCTTGTGTTTTATTTCTGTCCAAAACGCAGTGTTTAGGAAAGAACTTGTTGAGCTGCGTTTTGGTTTTCAGTGTGTGCATTTTGAAAGTAAAAATAAGGCAGCGTTTTAAGGAGTTTTGGTTTGGCTGTTAACACTGCATTCTGGTTTGGAAACAGAGAACAAAGTGTTTCGAAGGTCAAGGACAGGGACTTTGAGGGAAGGACGAAGGACTTTAAGGGAAAAAAAAATTCAGAAAAGAGGGAATTGATCATAAAAAACAGGGGATCACTTCTTCACTTTCGAAAATAGAAGGATAGTACATAGGAGTGTTTGAGAACGAAGGTCTGGGACCAAAAACCACCAGGAAATTTGATAGAAAACGAAAGAAAAGGGGAGACTGAAATGGATTGGGAACTGGAAATCAAAAGCAGAGAAGGCCAAATGGGATTTGCATTGTTCTTGGTGATTCTAAATAGATATCAGAAAGCAGAGTAGGACTAATTTTGGAAGGGAGATTTGAAATCAAAAAACAGGGCCTTACTTAGCATAGTTGTTTGGAGTGTTCCTCCTATGTACTAGTATTATGATGTGTAGTAGTTTTTTTTTTGGTTTGAAAGAGGTAGGTCTTAACCGAAAAAACAAGCTGGAACCATTGTTTGGAGTGTTCGAAGTGTGCATAAAAAAAAAAAAAAAAAAAAAATCAGTCATCTGACAATTTTTTTTTTAAATATTTTTTTATCCAAATATTTTACTTAGATGGAGGATATATGTGCCTTTTTAAGTTGACTTAACACTGTTAATGGATGGAAGAGTATTTTAATTATTTAAATCAATTATGATGGAGTTTTTAATGGTTTAATAGAAATTAAGGCCCTTAATAGTTATTTTATCTAAAACCAAAGGGCAAACTAGTATTAATCTCCAAGAATGTAGATAAAAATAATACAACATTGTATAACAATAAGAAAAGAGAAATTACATTAAATTATTTTTCTTCCTCAGTTTATGACAAAGAAAAGAAAGTTTCATGCATAAACAGAAGTTGTAGAGAGCTTATCCAAATTAAACCATTTTTGGTTCTTTAGTTTAGTTTGCATTGATTTTGATTTGGACAGAATCTAGTTGATATTCCTAATTAAGTTCATACAGACACAAATTATCTACGACAGAAACAGAACAAAACTTTGAAACAAATATTACATTTTCAATACATAAAAATGGAAGCTTTTAGTATTAGATAAGATGAATAAATATATCAAGGACCAAACTGAACAGTATCATCTAAAAAATGTTTAAAATTATAATCCAATAGTAAGTGCATTGTAACTTATTTTTATAATGAACCCAAAGGTGGTAGCCTGGTAGTAAGGTAATGTCATCAAAGACCAGAGGTATCAGGTTCAAACTCTCTTCAGGGTAACTAAAGGAAAAAAAAAAAAACTTATTTTTAGAATGCCTGAAATTGTTACACATGCGGTTGCAAAATAAGCATCACTTTACCAGAAAGTATTATAGTTTTTCTTATCATTTTGCTCTGAAAATAGTCCAGGAAAATGGTTATCCAGCTCAAGCCTAAGTGCCTCCGTGACATGAATTTAACTTTCAAGATCCACAGAAAATTGTTTTCTAATATTGAACAGTCAAGAAATCCTTTGCTTTTCTTCAAACATAAAATTACATTACATCACTTCACCAAATTTCATAATGAACATGCTATCGTCTGTAATGAAGTCCTAGTTGTTGAGGAGAAATCCTACCTTCAAACACATCCATCAAATTAGGAATCTTCTCCCTGTGTTTCTCCACATACTCTTTTAAGAACCTTTGATCAGTTTTTACTAACACAGCATAGAAACCGATTTCATTCTCCAATACACCTTTTGACATCAGAATTTTAACCACTAAGCCCCTAGGAATGGTTCTCTTCTTCAAACTGTAAGCGAAAAGGTAAGGACTTGCTGCTATTGAGGAAGGCTTCATATCCATCACATGAACAAGAAAATCCATAGTATCAATTATTTTCTTCTCCGAGAAAGTCATGCATCGAGGATCCCTTGTGAATGCTGACATTATCTCATCTTTAGTGATACCGTATCTTCCATAAACCTCAATCTTGTGTTGCCAACTTGATTCAGATAATCCAATAGTTGCAATGAGAGCATAGACAAAGTTTGTTTTTGTAGGACAGAACCCCATTTCAATAAGCTCTTTGACCTTACCATGAAATTTGTCAACTTTATAGCATAACAAACCACTACAGCGAAACAATAAATGTTGGATAACAGATTGAGGCACTCCAATTTCTCTCAAGAACAATAAATTAGGAGCAATAATTTTGTTAACATCAAATAGGAGAGTTCTTGATTGATTTCTCATAACTTTAACCACCTTGTCATCATCAAATAGTAAAGCACTCTTGAGGAATTCATGAATAGGAATAATTTGATTCCTTAAGCTACTGTATAATATGCTAGGGAATGAAGATAAGAATTTTGGTAAGTTTGGGCCAGTGAACCCAATAGAATTGAAAAACTTCAGCTTTGGACAAAGAATTTTCTGAGGATCATATCTAAGAAGCCCCGGGCATGATTTAACAGTTTTGGTTATTTGGGAATCAGAGAAACCAAATGTTCTAAAAAGAGCAAGGACAGAGTCTGGCCTTTTTGAGGAGAGAAATTGCACTTTCTTGGCAGCAGAATTAGCCGCTTCTGGTGACAACCCACATGAATTTATAAAGTATGAAACTGTAAAAGCGTTTTTTTTGAGTTGTTTATGGTTCCTAACAGTTGAGGAGAACGATCTATTAATAATAACATTTGCACATCCAAGAAACCAGAAATCATAAAAATTTGTTAAACTAGGGGAGAGCAATTGCAATTTCGGAGCATAACTGAAGTTTTGTGGAAAAGAGGTGAATAAACTTACAAGACTGGTCATTAGCATCGGGTGAACTTCGTTGAATCTGGATTTTGCCCAACAACACTTTAAGAGGAGCACATCATGTTGTGTGTTCGCATATACATTACCGTGTCTGTGCGTGCCCTAATTGTAAAAAGATGGAGGCCATTTCGTTCTGGCTTCGTATCAAATGGGTTTGGGCCAGATGTAGTCTAAATGACAAACGGGGCCCACATCGTTTTGTTTGTTTGCAGTGATCGGTCCCGGTTTGGTGCTTGGAACTGTAAAGGAGGATTTTTTTATCTGGTTCTTATATTTTTAGGAACAACTATTAATTTGGAAGTATGAGAAACTCTGTACCAGCCTCCATGATAAGGCATTACTTCATATGCACTGAGGGAGGTGTTCTAATATACCTACGGAGATCCATGAGATGACATGTATTTAAAAAAAAAAAAAAAGAAGATAGTACACAACCAGCTATAACTTATCTTTACTCAAAAATCAAATAATCTCATTTGTGAGAGATAAGAACCGGTCTTACAAGAGCTTTAACACTCCTCCGCAAGATTGATTGAGGTTCCAAAACTATTTATTAAATACTACAAATCAAAGTAAAGGTTCAAACAATTTCATAAGAAACTAATAATAGACATGACTTTTAAAGAATCTTTTATAAGTTTTATGCAACACATAATAGAAACTGATATTATTTTCCTTTCGGCACCAAAATCTTCATAACTAAACCCCTTCGGAATGATTCTCTTTTCATACTGTAAATTAACATATAAGATGTTGCAGCGATAGTTGAAGACTTCAAAGCTATCACATGAACAAGAAACTTCATTGTATCAATTATTTTCTTCTATGAATAAGTCATGCATCGAGGATCCCTTTTGGAAGCTGATATTTATCATCTTTAGACCAACTGCATCTTCCATAAACACTGATGCCAACTTGATTCAGTGAATCTGAGAGTTGCTTGAAGAGCCTAGATAAAGCTTAGTTTTGTTCTATGTTATGTTAGCACGGAAACTTCTAACCAACCAAGCGGAAACTCAAATTCTACTTTTCGAGCAAGTTTACGTAAATTCAGTAAATTGGAAACTCGTTTCGTTGTTCGACACATGTGTCCACCAGAGGCAAAGGCAAAGTTTGAAATTAAAGGACAAACTAGTGATATGAAAAATAGAATATACAATAATAAATAATTTAACAAAATAATTAATTAATATGTGTTTTTGTCAAAATTAATATGAAATATATATAGTATATTTTCTAAAAGGTATATGTTTATCACATCACCAAGAATATATTAATATAGTAGTTTGAATAATACTATAAATTATTTGAAAATTATATATTATTTTAAAAGATAAAAATAATAATAATTATAAGCATTAAATTAAAAATATAAAATCTTAAAAGACTATATATTAATCATTAAAAATATAATTTAAAAGGATAAATAAATAACTTATTCAAATCTACTCAAGCAAATAACACTAGTAATGAATTATGAATTTTATAATTTTTTTAAAGTTAATTATGTATATGAAAGATTTATTAATTATTGGTAATATAGTCCATAATATTGGTATATTTTTTTAATAATTATTTGTATATAATATATTTAATATTTATTATTTTATCCCAATATTTTTTATATTTACGCGTTTTCCTACGTTTCCATTTCCTAGAATTTTGAAATTATCGTTTTCCTATTTCCGTTTTCCAATTTCGCTATGTCTTCATTTCCGTTGCCATGCAACATAGGTTTTGTAGGGCAGAACCCCATTTCAATTAGTTTTCAGTTCGATTTTTTAGTAGTTCCCTCTTTTTCTTATCAAGAACTACAATATCTACCATATTTTTAAAAATTTTTCTGGTTACACTTAATTTTTAGCCAATTTCCATTCCAATATTCTATTTTTTCATTATTTTACTAAAATTAAATTTCAAAACTAAAGAATAAAAAACAGTATAAAAGGGTGTATTGAACCAATTTGTTAAATTAAAAATGTAAATTAAGAAAACAAAAGTCATTTGATACCATTTTAAATACTTACTAAAATTTAAAAATCTACAGAGCATGCAAAATCACACATCAGCCGCTAACTCAATTCATACAGGCAACAACAAAGAATACTCGACTTATTGCATATGTCAACAAATCAAATTTGAGTTCCCAAGAATTTCATCAGAATCTTATTGACATTTCTATTTAAGTTCATACAAACACAAATTATCTACAGCAGAAATATAACGCAACAACAGCCCTTGTCATACATCAGATTCTGTTCAACAAGTATACATGGTTAGTGGGTTTTCACTTTGAAATAAATTAGTTCATAGTGTACTTAAGTTCATAAGAAACACAAGTTGTATCGCCAGCTTATCTACAATAGAAACAGAATATGACAAAAGCTCTTGCCAAAATCAGATTCAGTTCAACAAGTCTTCGTGGTTAGCGGCCATGTTGAAATCCTAGTTCTTGAGGAGACACCCTACCTTCAAACAGATCCACCAAATAAGGAATCTGCTCCCTCTGTTTCTCCATATACCCTTTTAAGAACCTTTCATCAGTTTTTACTAACACAGCATAGAAACTGATTTCATTCTCCAATATGCCTTTCAACATCAAGATTTTAACAACCAAAACCCCTACGAATGATTCTCTTCTCTAAATTGTAAGTAAAAAGATAAGAACCTGTAGCTATTGGGGAAGGCTTGATATCCATCACATGAACAAGAAAATCCATGTTATCAAATATTTTCTTCTCCGAATAAGTCATGCATAGAGGGTGCCTTTTGAAAGATGACATTATCTCATCTTTAGACCAACCACATCTTCCATAAACCTCAATCTTATGTTTCGAACTTGATTCTGAGAATCCAATAGTTGCCATTTGAGCATCGACAAAGTTTATTTTCATATGGCAGAATCCCATTTTAATAAGCTCCCAGGCCTTACCACAAAACTTTTCAACTTCATAGCATAACAAATCACTATGAAACAATAAATGCTGGATAACAGATTGAGGCATTCTAGTTTCTCTCAGGAACAATAAATTAGAAGCAATACATTTGTTAACATCAAATAGGGGAGTTCTTGATTGGTTTCTCATAGCTTTAACCACCTTGTCATCATCAAATAGTAAAGCAATCTTGAGGAATTTTTGAACAGGAATGATATGATTCCCTGAGCTCGGTCCTAATATTTTGGCGATTAAAGATAAGAATTTTGGTAAGTTTGGGCCAATAAACCCAATGCAGTTGAAAAACTTGAGCTTAGGACAAAGATTCTTCTGAGAATCAAGTAAAAGTAGCTTTGGGCATGATTTAACAGTTTTGGTTATTTGGGAATCAGAGAAACCAAACGTTCTAAAAAGAGCAAGGACAGAGTCTGGTCTTTTTGAGGAGAGAAATTGCACTTGCCTGGCAGCACAATTAGCCTCTTCTGGTGACAACCCACATGAATTTAATATTTATAGTCTGTGAAAAATAGTTAAAATGCACTTTGATCAGTATGCCATGTTACTATGTTAGACGATTCCAATACAAGTGATTGCTGCTTCCATTTCTTGTGCATTTTTTATTTAGATTCTACTCTTCTGATTTTTCCACAGGATATATATAGACTTTTAAACCTAACCAAACCAGCTTACAACTAGGCTAACTCTAATTTAGAAAAGGAAAAATTATAATTTGATCCCTGGATTTCAATAAAATCTATATTTTATTGTTGTGTTTTCTTGCAATTATGTCATTTTGTAAATCAATTCCAATTTTTCCTAAGTATTTTGTTTAACGAAAAAATAGAGATTGATTAATAAGAGAACATAATTGCTAGATAGAAATAAAACGATAGATTGCAAAAAAAAAAAAAAAAAAGCAAAAAAGCAAGAATGTAGATTTTATTAAAACTCATGGATAAAATTATAATCATTATCTTTACAAAATATAAATACCTAAAAAAATTAAAACTCTGAGCCATTTGTGAAAGTCTAAATACCTAAAAACAGTCCACGCTATGCTCGGAGTTCTAATATTTAACTCAGTGTATTTGTTTATGTAATTAAAATCAACATCTATTGTTTATATTTCTCAATTCTTGCTTCAACCCAAAATAAAATTTCAAAAATAAAGAATAAAAAATAGTGAACCAAATTTTAAATCACAAATCCTCATGAAATGTTAACTCAATTCCGACTAAACTTCAAGTTGGAGAGAAATTCTTACAGTCAACAAAGAGTACTCCACTCAACGTAGCAGTCAACAAAGCAAATCTGGGTTGCCAAAGAATTTCATAAGGATCTTGTTGATATTTCTACTCAAGTTCATACAAACACAAGTTTTATAACCACATTATCAACAACAGAAACAGAACACAACAAAAGCTCTTGTCAATACCAGATTCAGTTCAACAAGTCTTCGTGGTTAGCGGCCATATTGAAAGCCTTGAAAGCCCAGTTGTTGAGGAGAAATCATACCTTTAAGCACATCATCCAAATTAGGAATCTGCTCCCTGTGTTTCTCCACATACTCTTTTAAGAATCTTTCTTCAGTTTTATGCAACACAGAATAAAAACTGATATCATTTTCCAATACACCTTTCGACACCAAAATCTTCATAACTAAACCCCTTGGAATGATTCTCTTCTTCGGACTGTAAATTAACATACAAGGCATTGCAGCGACTGTTGAAGGCTTCAAACCCATCACATGAACAAGAAAATCCATAGTATCAATTATTTTCTTATCTGAGAAAGTCATCCATCTAGGATCCCTTTTGAATGCTGACATTATCTCATCTTTAGACCAACCGCATCTTACATAAACCTCAATCTTGTGTTGCCAACTTGATTCTGAATGTCGAATAGTTGCGTCCATTGCTTCGACAAAGCTTAATTTTGTAGGGCAGAACCCCATTTCAATAAGTTCTTTGACCTTACCACGAAACTTGTCAACTTTACAGCATAACAAACTATTACTGTGAAACAATAAATACTGGATAACCGATTGAGGCGTTCCAATTTCTCTCAGGAACAATATATTAGGAGCAATAGTTTTTTTAACATCAAATAGGAGAGTTCTTGATTGTTTTCTCATAGCTTTAAGCACCTTCTCATCATCAAATAACAAAGCAGTCTTGAGGAAAGCATGAACTGGAATAATTTGATTCCTTAAGCTCCGTTCTAATATTCTAGGGATTGAAGATATGAACTTTGGTAAGTTTGAGCCAGTGAACCCAATGGAGTTGAAAAACTTGAGCTTAGGACAAAGAACTCTCTGAGGATCAAGTATAAGAAGCAATGGGCATGATTTAACAGTTTTGGTTATTTGGGAATCAGAGAAACCATATGTTCTAAAAAGGGCAAGGACAGAGTCTGGTCTTTTCGACGAGAGAAACTGAACTCTCCTAGAAGCAGAATTAGCCTCTTCTGGTGACAACCCACATGAATTTACAAGGTACGACACTGTAAATTTGGTTTTTTTCAGTTGTTTTTGGTTCCTAACAGTTGAGGAGAAAGATCTGATAACCATAACAGATGAACCACCAATAAACCATAAATCATATAAATTTCTTAAACAACGAGATAGCAATGGTGGTGTTTTAGCGTGCAGTGAACTAAACATAACTGAAATTAATAGAAATCAGATAAAAAACAATTGAATTGAAAGAACGAAACTTACACACATTGGCTGAATTTCAATCAAATGGGTTTTTGCAGTTTGTCAATGCCAACAGCTCCGACATACAAATTTTTACAGCCCCTATGAATTGAGGAGTTCGCTGCTCAAACTCACTTTGAAGAAAGTGCTTTGTTCAGATCAGATGGGTTGCTTTGCTCACAGCAGCAAGCCTCAATTCATGACTGGAAATAGGGATTGCGTTTTTTTATTCCAACCTTTTTAGAACTTTATTAGGCAAAATTTCTTTTAAGCCCTTAAAATTTATTCTAATTCGCTTGTAGGCTATTCTATTTAAAAGATAGACTTATAAGTCCTTATATTTTGTTTTTAGATATTACAAGTCCTCATGTTTTGCTCTTAGATTCTTTGTCTGTTAAATAACAATGATTAAATTAACCTTCATTCTAGATTTAAATAAGGGAAAAAAACACCCTAAAACAACAATAATACTATAATTTTGTCCAATATACACAAAATGTATTATTTTATGAATAAATTATTGCCAAAGCAATATTTGTTATTGTTAGAGTAATAAATTTATCAATTTAGTATATGAAAATTTACAATTTCCTCCCTATGTTTTAGCTATATCTACATTTTCCTCTCTGTCTTTTATTTTTCGAACACAAAACTCTCTATGCTATATTTCCGTTGATAAAAATATCCTTTTATCTATTTTTTTTTGGTTAAAATAACAGTAGAAGGACCAAAATGTAATTTTTACAGGCCATTTTGAAAAACTCAAGAATTCAGGGACCATCTTCAAATTTTCCTTTCCTCAACCTTGGTTTTTCTATTTCTTTCCAAGATGAAGCCCAGCCGTCGGTCTCCTTGCATGGCCGCCAGACCGGACTGGAACCCGACACCAGATGAGGTCACCACCGACCTTTCCTACTCCTCGTTCCGATCCGACCACTTTTCGTACCATTTCTCAGCAGAACACAAACCTAGATCGAAAGATATGGAAGGTTACGAAGACAAAAAAATGTTTGTTCGGATGCTCTCGAATCTTTATTGCTTTTGGGATTGAAAATGGATATTCACAAAAATCCATGGAGCGACCTCTTGTTTTTATGATTGAAAGTAAGATTTATGTTCTGCAATATTAACAAATCTAAAATTAGATCTGGTTTTGAACATCAAAATCTAGAAATAATAGCGGCGGAAGAGAAAATCGATAATCACTAGATCTGCTTCGACGTCGTCGAATCGGAGGGAGGCAGGAAAGGTCGGCGGCGACCTCATCTGGCTTCGGGTTTCAGTCCGGTCTAGCGGCCATGCAAGGAGACCGGCGGCTGGGCTTCATCTTGGAAAGAAACAGAAAAACCAAGGTTGAAGAAAGGAAAATTTGAAAATGGTCCCTGAATTCTTGAGTTTTGCAAAATGGCTTGTAAAAATTATATTTTGGTCATTCTACCGTTATTTTAACAGAAAAAATAGACAAAAGGATATTTTTGTCAATGGAAATATAACATAGGGAGTTTTGTGTCTGAAAAATAAAAAATAGGGAGGAAAATGTAGAAATAGCTAAAACATAGGAAGGAAATTGTAAATTTCCCTTTAGTATATTGACATTTTTGCCATTATATTAACAAATCAAAACTCTTTCCTTTCTTTATCTTCTCTATCGTTTTTTTTTTCTTGCAATAATACCTTTTTTTTTTCCAACAATAGTTGTGAATAAAATAAAAAATCTCATCTATGAATTGACTTTATCATTATCCCTCCATTTTCAGTTAATTTCACCTGTCATCCTTAAACTATAACACACATATTTTAGACTTCAATTTGTAACCATGTTGTCTTTAATGTACTACACATTGACCTAATATACCCCCTCAAGGATTTATGTGAAAACCTTTTTTAAAAAAACTTGAGAGCTATTATGTAAAACAATTTAAGTTCCTCCTTCTTCCTTGTGTTAGGGCACCCACCTCCATCGAGAATCTGCAACATGCTATGTTGCTCTTGCACCTACTTTTGAAGTTGCTTATTTGCTCTTTTAACATGGGTTAGCTCATTTTCTTTATTCTACATATTCTTTGCCTGTAATAATCAAAATCATGACGTCAATTTTTTTTTAACATACATAATTTCATTGATACATACGGCTCCCTAAAAAGGTAGCATGTGCATTAAAATTACAAACAAAATCTCCCCTTAAACAAGCTCTAGCCAACTTATGCGGAAGAAGGTTTTTTCTTTCTTTTTTCTCATTTTTCAATGACATATGACAATATCAAATGATGAAAAACATTAAGTGCTTTTATTGTACCTAATAACATATCTTAAAATACTCTGAAAAACTGTTCGTATAAAGACGATGTATTACCAATTAAAATATCAAGTGATGGAAAGTTCCTAATATCAATATTTTACACACCAAATTTCAAAACGATATTCAAGAGCATAGTAGCCTAACCCTCCACTGCGTCAAGATCAAGGATTGCAAAGAATTGAACAAATGTCTCTATCATCAGCATCCAAAAGCAAGAAAAATTTAATCTTCTTATGATTGAGGCTGGAAATCACTGTTCAGAGGTTGAATTTTAGTGGACTTCCTTATGATGCCCTGAAAACATAACAACATGTCAAGAAGGAAAAGTCCAATTTTCTAGCTTAAAAGTGCAGAAAATCAATTAATTCAATTCTTTATCTTTATAACCTTCAAAGTTCTTATGAATATCTATGTTTCAGTAACATCTGAAAATCGGAAGCCATCCTTCTGGATCTGGACGAAGTGAAAGAAAATACCGACACTTAGTCGCAGCAGGAAAGAATAATACAAGCCATATGTCTTGATGTTTCCGGGGTCCAATGAGGGAAACTATCTGAGCTGTGGTTCACCTTGAAGGAGCTGATGGCTATGTCTAGTTGGTGTGATCCTGAAAACAAAGAAGAGAGCAAGGGTGCAGCCGTAGCAAACACTTCGATCCTTAAGTCAATCTAGGGATCAGTATATGGAGAATAAGAATGAAGGAAAATAATCATGTCCCCTGAATAATAGATTCTTGGGGTATTTATAGTAAAGGGTTTAAGAGCATCTTACATGGAAAACCCTTTTAATGACAACTCACCTGTAATGATGACAGTAAATGTCCACTTTCCGTAATGATGACTGTAATATATATATATATATATATATATATATATATATATATATAAAGGCCCATGCTTATCAAAGTACGAGTTGCTTATCTGTCCGTCCATGTCAGAGTATGGGTTTTGTGTCTGCTTGTCTACACCATAAATATGATTAGGAAAGGCCCTGGCTGGAAAGGATCTCGAGTGATAGATCGGTACCTACCTGAGTCCTAGGTACCGATAGGTCTGTCTGGGGATCAGTCATCAAGTGCTGACCTCCCAATAGACTAATGGGCTGAGTTCAGATCGGTTCTGGGCCTTCGCTAGGCCCAGACAATGGGGGTCTAGCCACAAGGCTCCTCTAACCTTGGTCCCTATAGGCACCATATCATCATGTCTCATTGCCCTAACTTCCATTGAGAGACAAATGGATAATTTTCCAGAACTAGAAGCGAAAACAACTATCACCAATTTTGAATCTGTTCATGCCCTAAAGGGATTTAGCTTCTCACCTCTCCAATGGAATCTTTGTAGCTCCCAAAAACAACTCTGCCTCCTCTAGGTGGGCATCCAGAGAAACATGCCACCTGTGGCCAAGTATAATCCAGTTTTGAAACATAATGCTCCTCCTACAGTGTATTGAATTTGTCACATCTTAAACAAAAAACTTTTGTACGTGAAATAATTTAATACAGAATGCTGTAATAAGAATTACAAAGACCAAAATATAGATTGTTTGATGGAAACCCAAATTGAATAATCTGCTTCTCATATTTAGCTTAATAATGGTATAAAAAGGAAAGTTGGAAGCTAAAAATCTATCTTCCATGAGGCATTATTAGTTGTTGTCATCTCTAAGAAAATCTCATATATATAATCAAGAACATTTCAAGTAGAAATTTAGCATTAGTCGGATTACAGGATTTAACCATAGAAATCGAAGCTGTAGCAAATAATGAAAGGAGAAATGAAGCATGCATCACAATATGACCAATTATAAGAACACATAGCAGATCAACATAAACTGAAGTTATTTATACTCAAAACTTTCAAGCCTGAAAAAAAAAATTCTTAGTACTTTTATACACACAAAAGATATCATCGCATATCAACGGATACTGAAGCTATTCACAACAATGATATCATTATTGATTATCAATATCTTGAATTGTACATATGCATTGGTTACTTGCATTAAGGCTTAAACTAAAAACAAGTAAATCTACTTAGTTCTAAAATCTTAATCCTCATCGATTTGAAAATCACTAAGAAACAATGACCATTAGTTGTAGTACTAATTGTTCTGTTCGTTACAGGAATATATGGAGTAATTAACAAAATTGAAATTATCAGCTAAAGAGAAATTCCAACAATTACAAGTTCCATAAGCAAGCTTCTAATTAACTTTTTTATTTTTTTTCCCTCCGTAACCAAACGAAGACAATCAAGCTAATTCTCACATCAAATGTATTGGAATAAAAAAAAAAAGTAAAAACTGAAATATGAAAATTTACAGAAATTTATACGAAATTAAAACTCTTTGCATTTCAATTGTCTTTCTCTACAGCTGAAAGAAATCAAACGGAATAAGGAACATGGCACTCAAAGCTCAAACTATTAACCATTTCTGAAACCAAATTTTCAAGAATAAGAAATTTCAATGCCAATGCCAATCGAGAAAAAGCAAGCATTTGGAATAAGTGAGCTATGAAAGAATGAATGCAAATAAAAGAATTGCAAATGGAAAGATAGAGGGTAAGAAAATAAACCAGGACTTGATAGCGTTGCAGCCATTTTTTATGGGCTTCGGTTGCCGGAAAGGGTTTTTCGACCAGTCTTTTTAGCTTTTAAAGATAATTGATTAATGGTATTCCCTTCTCGTTTTTTCGGTCTTTTTTTAGCTTTTAGCAGTGATAGAGTAATGGCATCCCTTCTTCAAGCTCCTGGCTGCTGTTAAGTTCACTGGACGAAAGATTACATTTTTATGATCCTCAGAAGAGAAATTAAACGAAGGATTTAAGGAAGAATTAGAAAGAAGAACTGCAGATTTTAGGCAGTAGAAATAGGAAGGGTAAGATAGTGAGTATTTTATTTTATTTTTAATTAAATGTATTTATTCAAAATATTATTGTTATAATTTCTAAATTGTTCCTACTGAGATATCTCAGTCTGAGACAATAATATTTACTGTAAAAAATAATACAATGTTGTACCGAGACGATAAGAAAGAGAAATCCATAACAAAATTAAGTTCATACAAACACAAATTATCTACGACAGGAAACAGAACACAATAACTTTGAAACAAATACTACATTTTCAATACATAAAAATGGAAGCTTTTAGTATTAGATAAGATGAATACATATCAAGGACCAAACTAAACATTATCAACCAAAAAAATGTTTAAAATTATAATCCAATACTAAGTGCATTATAACTCTTTTTTAGAATGCCTGAAATTGTTATACATGCGGTTGCAAAATAAGCATCACTTTACCAAAAAGTATTGTAGTTTTTCTTATCATTTTGCTGTAGATTAAACTCGTAGAAGAAAAAATAGTCCAGGAAAATGGTTATCCAGCTCAAGCCTAAGTGCCTCAGTGACATATCAATTTAACTTTCAAGATCAACAGAAATGGTTTTCTAATATTGAACAGTAGGGCTGTTCAAAATAATCCGATCCGACTGATCCGATCCGCGATCCGCCTGATCCGATCTGAAAAATAGGATATCCAATCCGATTTTTAGAGTTTCGGATATTTCGGATCGGATATCCGAAAATTTTCGGATCGGATTCGGATCGGAGATTTTTGAATTTCGGATATCCGATCCGATCCGATTTTTAATTAAAAAAATAA
>CATIWJ010031613.1:0-12520 GCA_949640765.1 Croton laevigatus | reverse complement strand
TTCTTTCATATCTGACACTGAACGTTGAAGTTGTTAGTTTGAATAGTATGATTTTGGGTGTATTTTTTTGGAATACATTCCCTCTTATGTTACTTTCTTGGTCTTTCATTTTATCAGTTGTTCAGAGTTTAAAAATATATGAAATCTTGATCAAGAATCATTGTTACCAGTATAAAACACCCTCCAGAAAATGACAATTGATTAATGTCTCATTGAGAAGTAATGATTGCTTTTAATGGGTATTTATTGTCCAAGTTGCGTGCGATAAATGAAGTGGGTTTATACACAGACTCCAAGGAGTCCAAGAAGATGATAGATTAATCATGGAATGTTTGATTTCTATATTTGGAATTGGGATATCTTGTTCTGCTGATTTGCCTTTAGATCGGATGGACATTACTGATGCTGCTAGAAAACTTCAGCAAATCAGGGGTAAGTTAAAACACTCTAGACAAAGAAATGCAACCTCGAGCAATATTAATCATTATTGAAGCATGGATTTTTACAAGACAAGAAGATGCTGCAGGCTGGGGATAGAGCTTAAGCAGAAACGATAGAGTGCTGAAAGATTGCCTTAGTTGCTGCAACAAGACTATGTCAAATATCCTAGCTGGAATTTCTTATTTTATTTTTTCAGTTTTTTTTTTCCTGTCATGTTTAGATTATTTCTTTACTGCACTAGTTGTCAGTTGCTGTTTTTTAAGGAGTTTGTTGATCATGTAAACATGCTCCATTCAGTTGCTTATTTCTAGGATGTATCAGTTAATTTTTTTTGCTGTATTTAAAACTCATTCCCAATTAATGAAAATATATAACTTTTTGCACGACAAATAATTTTGTTCTCTCAGTCTTAGCTTTTATTTCAACAAAGTGGTATCAAAGCTCTCTTCTTGAGGGACTTGTAATTTTTTTTTTCTTTCTCCATGGATTCAGAAACTCCATTTACTGCATTGGCACCACCTGTCTTCAATGGTGAAGGCTATCATGTTTGGGGAGCAAGGATGGAAGCTTATCTAGAGGCAAATAATCTCTGGGAGGCTGTTGAGGAGGACTACGAAGTTCCTCCATTACCTGCAAATCCAACCATGGCGCAAGTTAAGAATCACAAGGAGACGAAATCAAGGAAGTCCATGGCAAGAGCTATGTTATTTGCTGTTGTCTCACCTGAAATCTTTATCAGGATTATGACAATGAAATCAGCTTGTGCGGTATGGAATTTCCTGAAGAAGGAGTTTGAAGGAGATGAGAGGATCAAGGGAATGAAGATTCTGAACTTGATCAGAGAATTTGAGCTTCAAAAGATGAAGGATTCAGAGACTATAAAGGAGTATTCTGACAAGTTGCTCAGCATAACCAACAAAGTAAGGTTGCTTGGCTCTAAATTTCCTCATTCTAGATTAGTTCAAAAAATTCTTGTAACTATTCCTGAAATATTTGAAGCAACCGTTTCCTCATTAGAGAATACTAAAGATCTGTCACAGATTAGTTTGGCAGAATTGTTCAATGCTTTGCAAGCACAAGAACAGAGAAGGTTTATGAGGTCTGAAGGTTCTATTGAGGGTGCATTACTTGCAAGGGTTCAGATAAACCAAGGAGAAAAGGGAAGAGTAATTCTGATTCTTCTGACACCAGTGGGGAAATAAAATCTGATTTTCCCCTTTGTAATTATTGTGGAAAGAAAGGACATCCTCCTTTCAAATGCTGGAGAAAATCAGATCAGCAGTGTTAGAAATGTTAGAAGATGGGGCATCATCAAAAGATCTGCAAAACCAAAATGCAGCTGAAGATTGAAACTCAAGTTAATCCTCAATCGATAAATGTTGCTCAAGTAGCTGATGAACAAGAGGAGGAGCAACTCTTTGTAGCATCTTATTTTGCTACCAACAATTCAAGTGACAAGTGGCTTGTTGATAGTGGTTGGACAAACCACATGACCTTTGATCGAGATTTATTCAAGGAGTTGGACACATCTGTGATTTCCAAAGTGAGGATAGGCAATGGAGTATACATTGCAGTTAAAGGAAAAGGCACGGTGGCTATTGAAAGCATCTCAGGTACAAAACTTATCAAAGATGTCTTATTTGTACCTAATATTAGCCAAAATCTTTTAAGTGTTGGCCAGTTGCTGGAAAAAGTTTTCAAAGTTATCTTTGAAACAAATCATTCCCTAATCAAAGATACAGAAGGCAAATACATGTTTAAAATTAAAATGAAGGGAAAGAGTTTTGCACTGGATCCATTAGAGAAGGTAAAAAAACAAGGAGGACTTGAACAAGAGGAAGGAGTAAAAAAGGAAGAGAATGACTCCCAAACCGAAGACCTCTCATCAAGCAACACCAAACCAAAAGCTGAAGCAAATGAACCAAATGAAGTTACTGGTGATGTTAGCAGAAATGAAGGAAATGATGAAAAAGAAGATGACGAAGACGATGAACCTGTAGAGAAACTTCTGGAGTTTTTTGGAAAAGACCAGTTGGTTGTTCTGCTAAAAAAAGCAGTGGATAAGCATCCAGATTTGATGGATACTGTTCGTGAAATTGCAGATGCTGATCTTGCTCACCGCAAGATATTTGTGCATGGTCTTGGTTGGGATACAACTGCTGAAATCCTAAAGTCTGAATTTGGGAAATATGGGGAAATTGAGGATTGCAAGGTAATTATCGATCATTATCTAAAAAATCCAAGGGCTATGCGTTCATATTGTTCAAGCATCGTGTTGGTGCATGAAGTGCGCTTAAGCAGCCGCAGAAGAGAATAGGGAATAGATTTATGTCCTGTACTCTCACCACACACTCTTACCACACAGCCAAGAAGCAAGTTTGAATTTCTTAGAGAAAAGCTTGGAGTCTGCAGCAATTAAGCAAGGAGGAGTGTTGAAAGATTGCCTTAGCTGCTGTAACAAGACTCAGTAAAATGTCCTAGCTGGAATTTCTTATTTTATTTTTTCTATTTTTTTCTCTCTGTCATGTTTAGATTATTTCTTTACTGCACTAGTTGGCATTTGCTATTTTTCAAGGAGTTTGTTGATCATGTAAACATGCTCCATTTAGTTGCTTGTTTTTATGATGCATTAGTTAATTTTCTGGTGTATTTAAACTCATTTCCAGTTAATAAAAAAATCACTTTTTGCACAGTAAATAATTTTGTTCTCTTAGTCTCAGCTTTTATTCCAACAAGTAGTAAGCAATTTCTATTATGCAGTAAGTACTGCAGAAAATGCCGTTTTCAATTTGATATTACTACAGTTTTTAGACTAATGCAAAAAATTATCATGCAGAAATTACTGTGGAAAAACAATTGTGCAGAAATTATTATATAAGTTGATTATGCAGAAATTATAGCAGAAAATGGTAATGTAGAAATTGATTATGCAGCAGAAAATGGTATTGCAGAAATTTATTTTAATGGCTTATTTTAAAAACAATAATGCAGAAAATGTAATAATCAAACTATTTTTTGGCAAAAAAAATAGTAGATAATAGCTTTTCCTCTAACTTGGGTGCTCAAGTTTTTTAGCTTAAGGGAAAACATTTTATGTAAGACTTTTTGATGAATGCCCAAGCCGTTTAGCTCAAAGAAAAATATTTTATGTAAGATTTTTTTATGAATTAGATTTATTTTGGTAAAAGATAATGCACAAAATTTTGATATCCATAAAGTTGGATCCAAATATGTTGTAACTCAACAATTAAAAATCTCAAAAGTAGAACCAAAACAAAATTAAGATTGTCAAGAGCCTTATCATATTATCAGCAGCAAATTGTACAGAGAACAAAGAGAATGAGAGCTTTACTTCATTCTCACACACTTTAAGTGCATCAACACAAATAACAATTGTAAAATGCAATTCATCCAATTTTCATTAATTAATGTAAAAAATGCATTACAAAAATTGATCAGATTTCCTACACAACTTTAGTACATAAAATGCAGATCATGCACTACACAACACTGTACTTTTTTTACCAACTGAATAATAATTTTATTGATGAACAAAAACACCAATTACATTAGCATTTTCTCCCCAAGCCAAACAATTTGATTAGGAACACATATACAGAAATTCTGCTCTGGCTAAACGATGAGCATAAGAATTAGCACTTCTAATATTAGGAACAATGGACACTTGTGACTTGAGAAAACATCCGCTGCATTCCTATTTACACCCCAAAAACTCAGAATTTTCTGCAAATTGATGAATTAAATCAAGGCCCAAAAACACAATCAGAGTTTGCGTTTTGAACAAAAGGTACAGCTGCCCAAAGTGCAGCATTTTGTGTATTTAAATAAGGTCCAGACATGCAATCAGCCTGTGCGTTTTGAACATAAGTTGCTGCTGCCCAAAGTGCACCAATGCAACTTGATAACACGTTTAGCTTAGCTTCGAAGAATTGTAGTGTTCGATCGAAGAGGAATGTATTTTGGAGAAGCAGAGAACTGAATGCTTCAAAATTTGCAGCGATCGTACCGAAGCAGAAGGGAATTTGTAAAAGACATGTTTCTGAAAATCAAATTGAAGAAGAAAAATTCAAGATGAGCATAAGGTAGTAAAGTTTATTTCCTTCATCAGCTGAAATCGATTATGCTTAAATAGAGTTCTTTTAAACTTTTATGTAGGGAGAAGGGAGATAAGAAGGACTAAAAGATGAATAAAGCTGCGAAGATGAAAAATAATATAGTAAATAAAGGGGTTAAAGATGGACAGAAAAGCAGAGAGCAAGGAAGACTAGAAAAACCATAGAATATTAGATCAAGAGAGGCAAAAAGATAGAAATAGAGGTGAAGAGATAAACGTAAACCGCCCTGAGAAGATAGGAAAATAAGGGTTAGATCCAAGAATAAGACAAACTGAATCAAAAGGAATTGAAAGATGAAAATGGAGAGATGAACCCTGGAGGAGACACATAAAGCGTATATTTTTTTTTTTGATTTTTACTAACCCCTTTTATTTATCTAACTCTAAAACAAATTAAAGGGGCAATCATGTACTTATAAAATATTATCTCACATTAATCTTTGTTCTTCCATTATAATAGACAGAAAACTTGGATAAAAGGGCTTGTGGGATAGTTTATTCAATTGTCAAAGGGTTTTTAATGGGTTATTATAATTTGAGATCCTTAGTAGTTGGTTTGTCTAAAACCTAGAGGCTATCCAGTGTTAACCTCTTTTACAAAATTGTACTGTTTTGTCCTTCTATCAAAACTTGTATCCACTCCTGTTAAAATATTTTTCTAATACTTAAAATATCCCTCAATCTATTTCAGCCCAAAAATAACTCTCTCCTATTTCACTTTTTCTTCTTCTCCTTGTTGCTCACATGGCAAGAAAATACAAATGGTTCAGATTTTAGTTTGAAAGATACGCTAAACATCTCGAAGAGAGAAGGGAAAAGATCTTTCTAACTGGTTTGAAATTCAGTGGTAGCTCCATATTTAAAAGGCCATGTCTACAATCTTTCTATCTCAGATAAATAATGTTTTCATAACCAGACCAGAGATCAGACAGATGCAATGCTTGGGTCAAAGTTCAACTCGGTCAAACAGTTCAATAGAGTTTTTGACTCTTTTTTTTTATCATTTTAATTTTTATATTTTTAATGTCTGTATTTTAGTTATAAAATTTTATATTATATCACAAAATAATATATATATTACTCTAAGCTTTTTAAGATAATTATTATATTTTAATAAATTTTAGATAAAAATAAAATTTTTAGTTATAATATTAGATTATAATAATAAAAAATAAATTTATTGTTTTTTTATAATACATATTTGTAATGAATTTTAAAAAAATTAAAAGAATTTGAAAAAAATAGAATGACAGGAATAAGAAGAAAGCCAACATTGTTAACTTTCTTATCCCATATCGCTTAAAGAAGAGTAATCAATTCACTATACGGCATTTCCTAGACTTAGTGAGAAGGGAGAAAGTTCTAAGCCAAAAATCATTCCCAAAGCGTACCACAAAAATCTTGACATTTTGATTAATCCTGTCCCGAAATAATTAATCATTGAAAATGCTGCCAATAGCAAACCAGACCGTGCTTGAGTTGCAAGACTCTCCACTGAATAGCCTCCAAACACATTTGAATACCAAGACCTCCAATAGATTTTCTTTTGGTTAGAACTGGCCATGCGACAAATGATACAACTGGATCTATCTCCCCCCCACACCAGAAGAGCTTACCCTGGATTTTTTCCATCTCATTAGCCATACCTTTTAACTCCGCCTACGTGAGTAGCGTAGCCGGTCCTAAGCCCGGATAAAGGAGGAGGGTTGCGGTAGGTTGGCAGCTAGTGTAAAAATTTGCCAAACTTGGATCCTCTTGGAGGATCCACACAGCCGATCCCAACTTGTTTGGAACTAAAGCTGTCAAAAGAAGTTGTTGTTGTTGTTGTTATTAGCCACACCTTTTGAGATTTTGAATAGTGACAAATAATACAACTGGACTAATCTAATTTAATAAAATAAATAGACTACTTTGTCCTCTATTTTAATAAAATTAAACGAAAAAATCTCTCGGTTTATTTTTTCTGTTAAAGGTAACTGTAGAAATATCAAAATATAATTTTACGGACTTTTAAGAAAATAAAAGAACTAGTTATAAAATTTGATAGGGTTTCATGAGCACCAAAGAGGGACGGACTGGAAGCAACTAGAGTGATGAACTGGTGGTGGTTGAGATTAAACTTTATTATTGAAAAGAAAAATGATAATTTGGTGTCATTTAGCATTTTTTTGGTCTTGGTCTTTTTATATGTAATGTTTTTTTATCAGATAATATTTGGACCAGATACTGATATATCAAAAATAATTGGCAAATGATATAGGGAATTGAATTTAGAAGATAAATTCGTTTAAACTACAAAAAAAAAAAAAAAATTCAACTATAGAGTTTCAACACAACATCCAACTTTATTTCAAAAATAAAATAAAATAAAATAAAAACCAATGCTTTTAAGGCCACAAAGCAATACCAGAGAATACAGTTTGTAGCAAAGTAAGCACTAAAAGTATGATTGCTGCAGATGTAGAAGCAGCTCTAAATGGAGTATTGAAATACACTTGTCTTAGCGTTGCTTTCCACCTATGACAATGCACCTCATAATATTCATTCAGCTGTTTGAAAATACCTTCGTATCGGTTCTTATTTTCAATAATTTCCGATCCAAGTTTATTAATAAGGTTGGCAGCTGTTTGGTTATCCCCAAGCCAATTCACCATAATTTTCTTCTGAATAAGTAACTCCACATCTTTATCAGTGTTGATCAAATAATCCATCAAGACTATGTAATTACTTATTTTAGCATCATTTAGGTACTGAAACTGTTCAAAAGCCATGATGTTTCTAAAATGAATTTCCGTATTATCTTCTAATTTAAGGCATGGCATCAGCAATTTCCCGTTATTAAATTGTACGTCGAGCAAGCATTGGCTTTGCGGCTGTACGTCAAACCCCACTCCTGCCGCATGCAGCTTAACTGCACAGTATAGAAGTTCTTTGCCTTCTTCCTTTTGTTCTTTGTCTTCTTCCTTTTGTTCTTTGTCTTCTTCATTTTGTTGGAGACCTCGGCGCTGTAGAAAAGATGTTTGAATGAAATTTTTAACTTTCCCCGGGAAACTCTTGCAGTGGTTGCAACAATTTGAGAAGCAAGTCGGGCTTGACGTGTTTGTTGAAGAAGGGAGAGGAAGATGAAAATATCTAAGTAGATCTGTAAAATGTTTTGTATCTTCTGGAAATTCTTTACCTTGTTGGTTGAGACAGCCAAAGAAACAGAGAGTAAGATTAGCGAAAGGAAATTGTTCTTGGTAAGAACTAAAGGCAAGGCCATATAGATCTTTAAGAATAAAGAATGGAAGCTGATTTTCAAGTAATATCAAGTCTCTCCCTACTTCTCCCAGCATCTTATCATTATCAAAGATTAAGTAATCGTTAGGAACAATTCCTTGACAGCACCGGTAGTACCTTATGAAAAGAATAATAATGAAAGCGGCATCCACCAGAACCATTTCCACAAACTGATCATCACTAGAGGGATAGTCAATGCTCTCCGCATAGCATTCTCGAATTCTTGTTACCTCTTTTCTGATGTGGCTAACCAGTTTATCCAAGCGCACGTCGGGTTCAACCAGTGCAAAAAAATATTCCAGATATCTCAGCTTTTGAGTTTCCATCTTTTTTACTGCTTCTTGGCCATGGTGTAGAGGACCGATGGAAACTAACTGAGGAGTGTAAGCTGTTGGATTTACATCGCGTAATCTCTTGGGAACTCTGAATATACAACATTCAGAAGACAGCTTAGGCCCCAACTTCCTTATTTTAAATCTTATGTCTTCTACCAAGTCCCTGTCTGGATTTTGAACTTGAGTCGGACCAGACTCTTTTTCTCTTTCCGTTTCTTGATCAATATCCTCCATCTTTAATGCCTTCTCCTCACAAAATATTACAAAAGGAGCTGGACAAAATTAAGTTTTGCTCGGAAAATTCTAAGACACACTGAAGAAAAAATTAAGAAGAGAGACGAAGACATAAGTAAACAAAAAACATTATATATATATAAATTTAGAAACATAATTTAAAAAGTGGACAATATTTAAAATTAAATGTAGAAAAATGTGGGATTACAAAATATAATGATAGAAATAATAGGAAGCAAACATTGTTGACTTTCTTATCCCATATGGCTTAAAAAGAGTAATCAATTCACTATATATGACTTTCTTATCCCATACTAAATCAAATGGGCCTATTTCAAGCTCATACAAGTTTAATTCAGGGGTTTTTTTACCAGACCGTCATGTCCGTTCTGACGGTATTCTGCGATTGAACTCAATTTTTGCTGATTGGCAGATGGTTTTTCGTTAAACTGGTCCGATCCGGTTTTAATAACCGTGGATAAATCCATTGATACAAATCAGCTTTGATCGATCGAGAGAAGAAAAGACACTTCACGTAACAGTTTGGCTTGGGTTTGTGGACTGTTTCGAACAAAGAACTGAGTCATTTGGATTGCGGAACCGGTTGGCTGGAGTTCCCTTTTTTATTTGTTTTATAGAATTTAACAGTAAGTGGTTGTGATTTAGAATTTGCATTTCGAACTACTCCATTAAATAATGTGTCTGGCTATTTGTATCTGTAGTATTGTTGAAATTAAGGTAATTTGATTTAAAGTTTGTGTAGATTCTGTCATTCTGTACACAACTTGCAAATGTTGGGTATATGAGGAATTGTTTTGATCATTCTATAATTTCATTGAATATGAAAAATAAAATTGGAATAATAGTTTTACATTAATGGTAGTTTTCAGAACGTGTTTCTGCATATGATGCTTAAAATCATGGGTGGTGCTCTATTTTATGCTAATTTATGAGTGATTGAACAGAACAATACAATACGAAAATGATTTACAGGATGATCATTTTTGTATCGTAAAGAAAATTTGGCCGAATGGAATTGTAGATACAGAAGATGAAGAGGATCCAAGGGGAGTGATTAGATAGATTTTTAGGCAAAATTAGGTTGAGAGGGTTTTTTAGATATTACAAAAATATTTTAACAGATAGCAATTGTGTGAGGATTGATAGATATTGTTTAGGCATTTGGTAAGTTTTTTTTCACTATAGTTGTCGGCGCAATATTAATGTTATTAATTTAATTATAAATTAAATTATTTTTCTCTAAATAAGAATTTCATATTATTATTTTTAATTATTGAAATAAAATAAAATCTAATAATTATAGAACATTAATTATGATTTAATAATTAAATTAGTATTTTATTTATATAATATATTGAATATTAAAAGTCTTATAATCATTTAGAAATGTAATTATATATAATTAGAATTATATTCTCATTGATAATTTCACAATTATTAATTTTCTTCAAATATTAACCTGAATCAATTATTAGTTATTAGCTGCTAACAGTCGCAGCTGCTATCAGTTATTAGTCATTAAGATTGCTTGAGTGGTAGTAATATCATTGAAATGTGGCAAAGTTTACTCTCAACCCCAAAGCATAATACTGACTGTGACTTTCTATTACAATATTATGTGCAGATATTGTGTCAAATTTGGAAAAATGAGCTGATTTTTGGGCGAATTCACTTTCCTACTATTTAAGATTAAGATAGTGGACAAAACCTTTAAAAATTTAAATACTGGTTGGAATATGAAAATATGTCTAAAAAACTTTCTCAGGAACTGAGAAGAGATTCTGCAGCTAATGAAGTAGGATAAAGGTCAAACAATTGACAAATTGGGGATCGCATATTTTTTGTAGTACAACCCAATCCCTTTTTTTTTTTTTTATCGATAAATTAAGTTTTTAGTTAAATTAATTAATTAAAGCCCATTTTGGACACCGACAAGATTCGCAAGCAAATTTTTTGGCTGTAGGTCTGAAAACAAAGCTGGAGTTTTCATAAAGGACATCACATTTAAGTTTTCATTATAGTCTTATAGTATTTACTCTCTGGTAGCTAGGTAACCTTCACCTTCAACTCATTTTCAAATACATAATAAATATGGTAAATGATGTAGTTGGTAGTTGGCCAAGAACTAATTAAATGATTTGCTTACATCCATTGTTACATTATGGAGCACTAATTTATACCACCTCCGTTTTTGTCAAATTTTTTTATTGAAATTAGCTTGAGTAGATTCAAGTTTAATAATGATAGTATGATAGACTGGGTTAGGTAGATTAAAGAATTTTTTTTTTATAAAAGCATTCTATTCATAATTTTACTACGAGAGAAAAAAAAATCTGTAATACAACAATTATAGGGAAGACTGCCTACTCAGAAACTGTAAAACAAATTACCCATAGCTCATCTAGATATTTGGGACATGTAGAAAATTAGAAGGACTAAAACAAAACAAAAAACATAGAAGCAGAAGCCAAAAAAAAAAATAATTAGCAAGCTAGTTGTGCCGGCTACCCCACAGGCTATAAGTGAATTGCCATTAAGGCATTTTATCGAACAGTTGGAGTGCAGCTTGAGTCGTCAACCAGACCAAGCCTGATCTGGCCTCTATCGATGGTATCCAGCAGAGCAAAGCACAATAGCCCAAAACAACACGAAACAAAGAACAACACAAATAGATCTCACCTCCTCCCCCTTCGGCACCGATCATTCTATTCGTACAAGCCTCCATTCCTCTCCATTTTCGCCTGTAATATAAAACATCAAAAGTATGGTTTGAAAATAGGTTGTATGATCCAGATGTTTAGATGGGCAAGATAAAGATCGGAGGGTAGCAACACAAAGGACATAAGAACACAGAAAATAAAAGAAAACCAGCAAATCCATAAGAACGAAACAAAGATCAACAAAAATAAAACAATCTGAACAAACAAAACTAAAGAAAGGGATGAATCCTAAAATTTGTACTGAGGCAAAGAAAATTGCATTATTCTCTTAAAGAGAAAGACATAGGCAAATGATTATTAGATAAAATAGCAAAAAAACAAAGAGAGAGTGACCACTGCCGGTGGGAAGCACCGGCGGCCGCCACAGATTAAAGTATTTTAGATTAGTTATAAAGTTTGATTACTGTATTGAAGTTATATATAAATAATACTTTAATCTACCTAACACAATCCATCAAACTATCAACACCAAAGTTGAATCTAATCATGTTGATTTTAATGTAAAGAATTGACAAAAATGGAGGTAGTAACTTATAAATTACCTTATCATAAGTTAAAGGGAGAATTTCTCTCGAGACCTTATGTTTTTAGCTAATTTGCAATTTGATCCTCCAGATTTGGCAAATATGCTCTAGGTCCTCCTAGTATCTAGCTGTCCAGCTCTCATAAAGATTCGAGACCCAAAGTTAAAAGTGTTTGATTGAAGTGGCTCATAATTTGTTTAAGAAGTGTTGAATTTGAGCAGTTTATAAGCAATTCCTCTATCAACCCAACTCAATTTTAAGGGAGTAATGCATCGCTTGTTTACAACTTTAATCCCATATCATATCTTGTAAAAATATTTATATTTGAATTCTAAATACTAGAAGTAGAAATTGTGCAAATTTAAAATTTCAGTTATTTTTTCACATAATTCACATTTGAAAATAAAATAAAATAACTTAAAATTTCTCAAATATGATATGATCCCGTGTGTTGGTCAGACAACAATTTCAGATGTGAAACCCAAATTCCTAATATTAGATCTTCCTATACATGGGATTTTAGCTCTCTTTTTTAAATTCATAAATTTTTTTTACTAAATCCTGAAATTTATATTGACCATAACATTTGCATTGACTGAAAGAGAGAAAAAAAAAAAATTTCCAATATTGTAAAATAAGAAGATGTTATATAGTAATATTATTTATGTCTATGTGTTTACAGAAACTTCTTCACTACAAGAAAAAACCTATTTTGCGACGGAATATTCCGTCGCAAAAGATACAAAATCCGTCGCAAAATCATATTTTGCGACGGAATTGCGACGGAAAAATTCTGTCGCAAAAACCCTTGTCGTAAATAGTTTGCGACGG